>JADDOH010008816.1:0-158953 GCA_016648135.1 Agrypnia vestita
ATGATAAGTATGTTAAAATTAAAAATAATGCATCATATATATTCTTAAAACAAATCCCATTTTGTGTGGATGAATGTAGGGGTTACATATAATAGATTATTTTGTATAAAAGAATATTTCTTGACAACCACAAACTGTTTTGCAGTTTAGTGCATTTATTTGTTACTATCATTATATATCGTAAAAGAACACTAAACGAATAAAAGTTTATAACTTATAATTCGTAGTGGAAATAAATATTATAGAATCCTTGGTATATTGTTAGCAAAGTTGTTTTCAACACAAGCACCTGAATATATGCACTCATGCGTATATTTTTATTTTATTTTTAATTTTACGCCTCATCAGGCCAAGAGGCCCAACAGAAACGAAACACGTCACAAAACACCCACGCTTGACCGGGAATCGAACCCGAAACCCTCGATGTGAGCCAGTGTCTTGCCCACTGGGCTACGAGGGCCGCCGTTTATATATTCAACCATTATTTGCAATCAGCTAAACAACTCACTATTAAAACTTTTATATATTAAATTCATGTTGTAACGTTTCTTCCAGAGCCTCTTTTTAGGTGAATAATTTTCGACCGAGTTACTGATGGTCGAGAAAAATCCCTCCGATTGGAATATTGCGTGCCTCGGCCGTACACAAAACTTGGATTATTACAAATTTGGAATTCACGGTGGACGTTTAAATTGCCGCATTCGACGGGATAATGACTTTCTGTAATTCTGAGAAATTTTGATTGATCTTTTTCGAGGTCCTGTGGGGAGATGGCTTCTGGGGAGTCGCTCCATCATTCGTGACGTTTAGTTTTATTTATTTTACTCTTCATACTGTTCAGAGCATGGCATTTAAGATTTTATTGCGTGAAAAGCTTCAGAAATAAAATTGACATTTTTTGTATACTCTTCACTTTAATGAAGCTATCAGTAGTAGTGTTCCACCCTTTTTCAACCGTTCATTTTATTTTTTTGACTCTGAAAGCGGTCTCAGTTTATTATTTTATGTATTTGAGAGATTTATTAATATTATGGTTTTATTAATTATTGACGATATAATATAATCCCGAAGCCCTATTTAATCTTTCTAGCAATAGAGTTATCTTTGGTACACTTTTTCTCAAAATATTTCCACCATATATTTTTTTAATAAATTGAATAAAAGAAGTTCAAACAGAAAGTTTGGGGGAAAATATATAATTGGTCCGGATGGCAGGGTCGCCGCGAGGTATCTAGCTGCTACGAAATGAAGCACTGAATGTAGCGTGTACAATTTACAAGGAGTTTATTCAATAAAATTACAATGTAAGTTGAAGGGAATTAATACTAAATATGTTAGTTGAAGAGATTACGGGATCGTGGATCGGTTCGGTTAGTGCATATTTGTACGCGCGAGTTTAAACGTCTAATGTATAATAATTCGTATTTTCGCGGCGCGTTACGCGTGTTCCGTTTTTTCGTAGTCGGGCGAGCGGGCCGAGAATGTGGTCGCCGTGCTCCCTGCTCGCCGCCTGATGTTGTTTCCACGTCACGGAAGCCAGATGCCGCCCGTGTGATGGAATCCGCCACAGGGCTTCCCCCCAGTGGCTAACGCGTGTAGAGAGTGTGGTGGAAGGGACGCCCCATGGCGTGCAGCTGGTTGGCCGTCACGGACGGTGCGGCGCCTCGCTGTGGACTCTGTTTGGCGCCGGTGTTGACGGGCCGCCCATGGTGTCTGCTGGCCAGTCGTTTGGTGGATAAAGTGCATGGAAAGCTGCTTCCGAAGGACAAGTAGGAAGAGTAGTGTCGTGGAGGTGATGAAATGTTTGCTGAAGGATAGCTTGGGTTGTAGGACAGGTGGCCCGAGGCGAGTGCAGCCTTGGGAGGCACCCGGTCTCGTACGTTGCTGCGAGCCCTGCATGGCATCGCAACTCTGCTGGCTCTTTGCCACTGTGGTTCTTACCCTCCATTGAGTACGTCGAACGCCCTTTTTGGTACCCTGCGTTACTTTCTCCCAGTGCGTCGGAAGTTCTCTGGAGCCCATCGGTCCCTCGTCTTGCGGTCGTTGGTCTTGTGCCCTGGGTTCTCCCGTGTGCTCCGCAGGGTCCGTCTCGGTGGATGTCTCTAAGCAGGGTTTCGCCAAGTGTGTAGGCTTCACCCTGTTCACGCTGACGTTCTTGTCCTTGCCCCGTACCAAGAGGGTCATGGTCTTATCCCCTCGCTTGACCACGGCGAAAGGTCCCTGGTAAAGAGTTTGAAGGGGTCCCTTGTGCGCATCGGTACGTAAAAACACGTGATTGCATGTTTCCATATTTGGCAGGAAGAATGGTTTTTTGTTGCCATGGTTCGTCGCGGGAATGGGCCTGATGTTCTGCATGGCGGACCATAGTCGCTCGGGCATTGTGCCCGGTTCCTCCGGCGGCGTTTCTTGGAACATGTCGCTCGGGAGCCTCAGTGTGCAGCCGTAGATCATCTCCGCTGGTGCCGTGTTGGTCTCGGGTCTTACGCATGTGCGCAGCCCAAGCATGACGAGTTGTAAAGCTTCGGTCCATGTCCCTGCGGTGGATAACTTGAGGGCTCCTTTCAACGTCCGGTGCCATCTCTCAATCATCCCATTCCTTGGGGATGGAAGGGTGTTGTTCTCACACGTTTGATGCCTAAGCGCTTGACGAGGCCTTCAAATAGGTGGCTCTCAAATGGCCATCCCTGGTTCGTGGTAATGAATTCAGGGACGCCGATTCGGCTGATCCAATGCGCGACAAAAGCTCGTGCCACTGTCTCGGCTGTGATGTCCGGAAGGGAAATGACTTCCGGCCATCTGGTGAATCTATCAATTGTCGTCAGGATGTATGTGTTTCCCTGTGCCGGTGGCAGTGGTCCAACGAGGTCAATGTGTACGTATCAAAACCGGTGTTGAGGCGTGATCACGGTTTGCATGTGACTGTTGTTGTGCTTAAGCACTTTGCTCTTCTGGCACTGCACGCATGCTCTTACGAAGTCCTTTCGTCTTTCTGCAGTCCAGGCCAAACGAATCGTCTGCCTATAGTCTTGTAAGTGGTGCTAACTCTAGGGTGGTACCCTCCATGTACTTGGTTCAGTACCTGCGTCCTGAAGTCTTTGGGGACGTAAGGTCAGTTGATGCCTGTTGCTGTGTCGCACCAAATGTTTGCTGATAGTCCGGGCACGCTGCGAAGTTCTAACTTCATTCCTGTATGTGACGACAGGAATTTCTGGAGCTCTGGGTCGTCCTCCTGCAGCCTGGCCAATTTTTCGTAGTTTATGGTTGCAGGGATAGAAACCGTTCCTATTCTGGATAGTGCATCGGCGACTTCATTATCGGTTCCTTTCGTGTGGACGATGTCCGTTGTGAACTGTGATATGAAGTACAGTTGGGGTCGTTGCCTTGGTGAGCAGATGTCTGCCTTCTTGGCGAACGCGAAGATTATTGGTTTATGATCAGTAATTATCTGAAAAGCTCTCTCTTCGAGATGGTCCCGGAAATATTTTACCGCTTCGTATATCGCCGTGAGTTCCTTGTCGTATTTGCTGTAAGAGGTTTGAGATGGGGATAGTTTTTTCGAGAAGAATCCCAATAGTTGCTATGCACCGCCTATGTCTTGCTGTAACACGGCCCTCATCGCAGTGTCTGATGCGTCGGTCATCAGTGATGTATTTGCCTCCGCGCGTAGATGCGCTAGGAGTGTGGCGTTGGTTAGCTCGTCCTTCGTCTTCGCAAATGCTCGCTCCAGTTCGGTTGTCCATTTAATGGGGGTTTTGTCCGATTTATTCTGGTTTGCTGTGAGTTGGTAGAGGTGTCTCTGTGCCTCTACTGCTTTCGGCAGAAACCGCCTGTAATAGTTCAACATGCCTAGGTAGCGTCTTAGCTCCCTCACCCTGTTGAGCTTCAGGAATGCCCGTATTGCCTCTACCTTGTCGGGCAATGGTTGAGTTCCATCCTGGCTTATCTGATAGCCAAGGAATTTCACTGTGGTGTTCCCGAAAGTGCATTTCTGAACGTTGATTACCAACCCGTTGTCTCATAGGCATTGGAATGCTCGTCGCAGGTGATCTTTGTGTTGCTCCTCGTTCGCCGAGGCGACCAGTATGTCGTCGATGTAGACCGCGCAAAAATCTAGATCTCCCAACACCTGATGGACAAAGCGTTGGAAAGACTGAGCAACATTGCAGAGTCCGAAGTGTAGGTGGGCAAATTCGAAAAGACCGAAAGGTGTTATGATCGCTGTCTTTTGAATGTCCTGCTCCTCGATTGGTATGCCCGCGATGGTAAGTCGATGGTACTGAAAATTGTTGCCCCATCCAACTTGTGTGTGAAGTCTGAAAACTGTGGAATCGGATACTTGTCTGGTATGGTTTGTGCGTTTAAACGTCTGTAATCTCCACATGGCCTCCAGCTCCCGTCAGCCTTTTGTACCATGTGAAGCGGGCTGGCCCAACAGCTTTTTGATGGCCGGCATACGCCCTGCTGTATCATTATCTCAAATTCCTTTCTTGCGTCTTGAGTCTTCTCGCCTTAGCTACGACTGGCGGTCCTCTTGTCTTATGCAGTGTCTTACCGAATGTTTCGGCGCGTTGTGGTTATTCAAGGGCCGGGTGATTTCCGGGAACCATTTCAATAGTTCGTGCCACGGTTTGGTGTTGTTCACCAGCGATATCTTGGTTGCGGGACCGTCGTATTTCTATCCGGACCATGTCAGGCCAGTGGTGACGTCGATGACGCATCCTTTCCTGAGGTCCACCAATAAGATATGGAATTCCATGAAGTCTGCTCCAATGATCGGTTTTTCGACGTCAGCGATGATAAAATTCCACGTGAATGGTCTGCGCAGGCATAGGTCTATAATTCGTCATTCCATACGTGGCTATCGCTGTGCCATTTGCTGCGTACAAGGCTATTTTCTTTGCTTGTTTGCTTCGGATTTTGTTCTGCGTGGGATGACTGACACGTCCGCACCAGCGTCTATTAGGAATTTGTGTTTGTTGGCCGGGTCCCAAATGTACAGTCTGCGAGTGATAACCTCTACTGTTGCTGCTTTCGAGTAGAGGTTCGGTCGTTTCCCTGGCTTGCGAACTTGCAGGGCGGTCTGCACGACCTGGCTTTATCCTGAAAACGGTTGTAGTAGAAACACCAGTCTGCCTTGTAGTTTTGCTGTGGTCGCGATGTTGATCTGTAACGCGATCTTGAGATGATTCAGGTAGATAGTAGGGCATCGCGGCCTTGATACATTTAATAATAATTTAGTATAGCTCCTGGTCCGGCACCAGAGTTAGACATCCCATGGGGTGTGTGTTGAATATATAAGGCGAAGCAAATCTATAATACAAATCATTCCATTGCAAATCAATGTAAATCATATTCTTTTCACGGCTAACGATGTAAGATGACCCTAATGTGGGTCCTACTAAATAATGAAGGTTAGTAAGTAGCAAACCGTCGCGTTCAAAATACAATATATTGGATTACCAAATATTTCATTATTCTTATATGTGAGCGCGCGCGAATGAGCGACAGGATGCAACCGGTCGACTTCAACCATATGATGTAGCGATACAGTTGTTAAAAATTAAATATTCTATACAGAAATATTACTACTACTAAAATTCAACTTTTCATATGAAATAATGTTCTATACTATAAGAAATTACTCTATACGATAAATTAACTAAAAATACGTATTAACTGAAAATATTTCTAATTTGCTGTTGAATATTGACTAAAACTATAAAGATATTGACTAAAACTTTTGCTTTGAATGGAATATTAACTACTTCTCTCATCAAATATTATTCTGCAGCAAATATTCAATGAAATTATAGGAACTTGGGTTCGCAGACGAAATTGACAAACCCCACCTAATGCCCTTTGCATTTACTAAATATATTACCTAAATAGCCACAGCTATACCATCCTGTCCGTCAGGGACGAAACATAAAACACAGTTATATTCCTAAAAGTGCTACCTCTTACGCGACAAAAATACCTATTGCAGTCGGGCTATGAATATGAACTATTTCCGCCTCATAATGGCGCCTGGAACCAATACTAAAAACCTCACTAGAAATAATAAATGCGACTAAATCTCGATAAATACAATATATACTATTCGTAATACGTCGTTGAATTGGCACATGATTCGTCTAATGGATGAAGGACCCCGTTGTGTATCGTAATAACTTCAAATTCTTTTATAGGAGCAGTGTGGAAACAATTGCATAATATTACGTAATAAAAACATCTAACGAACCTAATAATCTATACATTTATGTTACAATAAAATACGTTCACTAGAAAGAATTCGTGTATTAGAAATAAAACATTTTCGATTGGAGACAAACCAGTAAAATCGTTCGAACGGCGCAAAGGGAAAAATTCACACATTAAATAACATTGAAATTAATAATCATAAACACTTTGTATTAGCAAATTCTTACCTTGAATGGTGTCGTCTTAGACGTGTATGAACCTGTTCATATTAATTGCGTGAGAAAATAATACATATATTTGCTATTTACGAAATACGACATTTTTGAAGCGAAACTTCTTTATTAATAAGTAGATAAGGTCTCGGGGATGGTTTGTTCGAAAGGATTCTACAACAGCCCGTGAGTTTATATGAAATAATAGTTTCTTTGAATGCTAAATTTTGATTTTTTAAACCCTCAGCATCTCTGCTGAGAGGGGTTGAGGCTCCGCGCCCGCCTAAACCCGGTGACCGACTTCCTAAGTGACTAAACGGCCCCCCTTGTTCCTCCGGAACTTACTGCATCCCGAGACTCTATCTCTTCTTTACGAGATGTGATCCCGTGACGCCCTTCTTTTAGGCTTATAATTGAGAAGGCCGTACTCTTTTGGTACGAGTTTCTGATGATGTGTGTTGTCTTGAGGCGCCTTTCTTTTAGGCCGGTGTTTGAAGAATCATGTACTCTTTTGGTACGAATTGATGACGACATTAGCCTCCTTTGCGGGCATAGTCAGCGATGTTACAAATTATTGTGCAATCTCATTATGCCTTTTCAGAATGGCGTCCCACGATTCTGCATCTTGCAACATTTACTTTGGTCAAATGTTAGGGTGTTAGTAACATATTTATAATATCCCAGCTACTCTATATGAGTGAATGATTTTTGTACTGCATCTGGCTCTGTCTTTTTACAGAGGATGAAATAGAAGTTAACGTTTTCTATTGAGATTTCATAGCATTCAGGCATGAAAATCCTTCCAAAGTCAGAGAATTCACGACGTTGGTTTACGCTGTTTTTGAGCAGGATGAGGCGCGAAGGTCGAGTCTAGTGGCCACTCCGATCAACAAGGGAGGTCCCGCTTTTAAGAGTACCTCACAGGGGCTTGCGCGAATTCCAGGCTTATGACACGAGCGTCATCCACAACCTCACCTAGCTCAACGTTCGTAAACCAGAAAACTCCAATTTCAGTTAGATCTCCCCATTCTGTCCTTTACTCGTCGTTCTGAAGCTACTTGTTAAGCCAGATGTACCGAGGTACTCAAATCATAAAGACTTAGCTGAAGACCGGATTGCGCAATACTTATGCAACACAATTATTATAAGGCTACTAAGCATTTCTTATAGAATTACGTGTATTCAATTATTAGTAAAAATAGTTTGAAAATCCCCATACTTTAAAATATATTCGTTCGGAAGAATTTCTCGTACGATTTGGATTGATATCTGGTTATGCAATACATAACGCGTCGACAATTATTATGAATCTATTAAGCACTGCTTATAGAGCTCCGTAAAATCAATTGTTAATACAAATGGTATGAAAATCCCCATGCATCAAAATATATTCGTTTGGGAGATATTCCCGTACGAATTGAGCCAAGATCACACAAGAAATCGTGATATTAATTATACATTATTGCTCCGATTTTAAATCTTCCCAAAATAAATACATTTCAATAGTGAAAATAATTAATCGATAGATAATATAAATGTGTTCCTTAGCTGTTACACAGTGGCGGTATGATCCTCTCTGGTACTGATGAATGGTAGATTCCTCCATAAGTCCGGGCAGCAACTCCGTCCGCAAATGCTGTTCTGGAACTCAGGGCTCCGTCGGTAGTCTGTTGGGCAGCGCTCCCGCTCGCAAGTCTGGTATCGAACTCAAGGGGGCTGAGTATATCGTGTTCGCTCCTTTTATACTCTCGATTGCACCATATCTTCGAAATCCACGCTAGTGCAGTGACTCATCCTATGAGCGATGACCTCACCGCCGGCGCTCGCCATTGGCCGGATTCAGTCATCAGGACGGTCGCCTCCGGCTCAACCCGTCGAAAGGTAACGCGTGCCTGTGATTGGTCCGTTTCGTTAAAATAAGAGTAAAGCACTCGCTACACGCGAGACTTGCTGTTCCGTTTCATAAATAATAAAGGCTCGTTCGCACCTACACACAAGGTCGAGTCTATTAGGATTGGCAAACAATATTAATTTAACACAGAATTATATCTATGGTATAATAAAGATCTAAGAAATATTACTTGTATAGCTGAATATTCAATATTTTGTTAGCCTCTTGTAATACATGGAATCTTGAGAAGAAATATATCAGGCTTTTACTTTTAAACGATTCAAACCAAAAGAAATATATTTTTGATGTCCATACTTGGCTTTTTTGAATATTATTATTTTAAGATTTTCTAAATTTATTAAATCTATCTCTATGTCGACCATCACAAAGTTACATTAATATAAACATATTGTAATATCGGTCACTATCAGTGTCTCACTGGCGTACTGATAATCAATCAATAAGGAATACCCGAGGAAATTATATCAAAATAGTTATATGAAAAATTTAAATTATTGATTTTTTTACTGAAATTTGTCGATTAAATATTAATTAATTAACTAAATATTGTATCACCAGTATTTTAAAGAAAACTTACATGTTATCCAAATTTTTTACCTATGTTTGACGATTAATCAAAAAATATGATATAATCAATAAATAAACTGAAAACAAGTTTACATTCATAATACATTCATTACATAACCGCTTCTTTTAATATAAAAATTCCTGCACTTTTGTTAATAATTATTATGGTGATTTTTTACTGGTGTTCGGCTAGTACAGTATTGATTAAACCCTGATGAAGCTGCGGTCGTAGCGAAACTCGGTCGGTAACAACACAAAAATGAAGTGATCTTAAAGCAATGGTTATTATTTTATTACCTACATACTTTAATTAATAAAATATTATTTTGAAGATCATCGTGAATAAGTTAACGGCGATTCAATTAATAATACATTTTTCTGTTGTGATGAATAGTTCATGTTAAGACATGCCTTTATTGAATCCATGCATGAAAATCTTCAAAGAAAATAATCCAATACGTTTCCTCCAGTACGTGAGAAAATATTTTTTGGCTTCTGGGATTTTGGTGAAAAGGTATGAATGAAATAATTAATGTACGTGACATCGTTTGTAATGTTTAGTATCATCAGTTCAATAAAACACCCCACTTCAACACAATCGCGAGAGATAATAAATTGCAGCATCACACGATTTTGGAGAAAAGCAATTGGAATCCATGTGTGCTGATTCAATTACGGCTCTCCTTGACGTTTCTTCGCTTGTGTTTGTTTACACTTCATTTATTATTTTATTTAAAAAGTTTTCACACATATTTAATTAAATTCAGTACCTTTTATAATAAATTTCTAGCTCCCAATATCTCTTTTAAAAACTGTGAATATAATAATAATTATAATTGTTAGACATGATTTCACTCAATTCAATTTGGTTAGCGTAAGTATTTACTGCTATGCGTAATACGCAAAGTATATCACTGTTTTGGTACCTATAAGTATTTTAAGTAACCGGTCACTCTGATGGGCGGAGACTTATTAGTAGCCCACGCGTAGAGCAGTGGAGCGATTGATTTTTTGATAAGTTAAAAACACGATGTCCACAAAACATATATCCGAACTATCCACTTACACCATTAAGGCCATTTAATAAAAATAAATTTTACCAACAGCAGTACATAATGTTCATATATGTAAAATATTATATTAAATATATGTAAAATATTAAAATATCATATATGTAAAATATTATATTAATGTAAAATATTATAAAAATATTATAATAATTGTATAAAACGATACTATGAAGATTTGAGCTCTGTTTCTCTTTTTTTTATCTTTTACGAGTTTACCGACACTATCTATGTATTACCATTAAATATTTTTTAGAAATGTTTTCCCTGTTTTTGGAACCGGTTTTTGGTCGGTTTTTGTTATTGTGCGTACTGAAACAATTTGAATGAATTTTAATATTTTAAATCAATTAGTTAATTGATTTAAAAAATTTAAAATATATATTAATAAACATATAGTATAAAACATTATATAATGAGGAACCGTGGTGTAACTATAAAATATTCAGATTAAAAAATAAATTTAAAAATTGTCACGTAAAGAAAGCTCGGGAAAATTACTGCCACCTGTTGTCTACTTATCAAATGAAAATCGGATACATTTCACGTTTGGATAAATATGTACTTTCCATTGCCAGACAACCTTTGGGAGGAAAATTCACGCGCTACACATACTTATAATATAATCGACGTCATATGGACTGGTAATGGGAAAACTAATGTAGGTATTCTGTTCATTCACGATTTGTTCTTGATTTATAACATAATCGTAGTGGCAATTAATTATTTAGACTGACCAAAGTCTTCTTAATGTAATATAATCATGTTTTCTACATTAAAATGTAATACAATTATACGTTAATGAATTTTGTGTGTTATGTACTACTCGAACGTCATCTTCATTCTAATTTGTGAAGATAATATTTGGCATCCCTGTTACTTCTCAAGACTTAAGATACACACGACCCAAAAAACAATGAATAAATATATAGATTATCGTTAAAATATTATATTATCTCATTTTTAATGTGCGGAACTTTACTATTATACATTTTAACTTTTAAACTGGAACAATCGTTATTGTTAACTGCATTTGTTTTGTTTATTCAACACCAACCGGTTTTAAAATATCTGTTTAAACGTCAGTTATATACACTGCGTCACTCAGGGACCCAAGATACTTGATTCTGGACAGCTGATGATAAATAGCTTCCGAAGTACCAATCATAACTGCATTATGCAAATTCATGACAGTGGAGAATATCTGTTGACACAACGCCACGCAAAGTTAACATGAATAGAATTTAAGTATCAGTTTTATAATGTTCTTAAAAAATAAAACAACATTGGTGCAAGTGCAATACTTATTCTCCTGAGCCGATTAAAAAATCTAAGCGCATTTCAATACCTTAACATAATAGCTTAGTATTGGATAGCTTATTGGTCCAGAGTGAAAACGCTCAACCACGGTCTATCCCACGGATTTATCTCTCATCACAGTGATAGTGGTAGGGAGATACACCCTCGTTCCAGGAGATCTCTAGGTTAGTCCTATTTTCATAAGCGTTTACTTTACTTTGAAAGAAATACCAATGTGACACGTATTCCGTGTGTGTATCCCCTTATTGTTTTTAAATAAAAAGAAATGTATTTTATTAAAGTACATTAACTACCTACCAAAATCAATTACTTTAATTGTAACATAAACAAATATGAGATCATTTTCTAGAATTCCGAGAAGCTTAATGTATTGAGGTTGATATGAATATTCAGATTACTCAAGAAAAAGAAAGTGTAAAATTCGCTGATTATAGAATTTTGTTTGGTAGTAATATTATCTTACAGAAGCCAAAAAGCAAGCAAAAAAATAATCTTAATATAGAGCTTCACCGAAAACATCTTATTATCCGCAGGGAAAGGGGTAACTTAAACCTTATAAATAAGTCGATTATAAGTGGTATATCCACTGTTTGATAAAAGTCTTACAAGCCGAAACAGCTGTTACATTTAAAATAACACTTGCAGAACTTAATAATAATATTTATTTAAATTTAATTTATTTTAAATTTCACTAAAAATCTTACAAAAGGTATGCATATTGGGTTATTTTGCATCCTAAAATATTTCGATTTGCATACTTCAGACACACCATTGGTATTTAGTTTCTGTTTATGAATGGGATAGGCAAACATCTTTTGAATACTAAAATAAATGTGAATCCATTCATCCTTATACAATCTTATCTTGTGAATACAAAAACAAATGTAAATCCATCATGTGATTAGTACGTTGAATAATCGAGAGACGAGGGACAGCTTGAGGTCGATTGAAGGCTTCTGTTGGACAAAAAACCTTCAATTTATCAACACGTTATCACTGGCAGTGCTTAGGGAAAAATTTAACCCCAGCTTAACACTGTTTATTCCTTAGAATTTTCATGTTTATGAAGAAGTGATAGTACACATATTATCTACATTAACTACTCATGAAATTTGATTTTCAGCCAATCAGAAATTTCTGCATTCACCAAATTCATGAGCAAGTTAATTTCAATCAACGATAAAGAATGCGTTGATTATTACAAATGTTTAACTATCACTTTGTAACTTGTTTGGAATATTAAAATTTATCCGCTTTGTTACAAGTCAAATAAAATTATTGAAAAATATTGTTTTAAATAATTTTTGCTTGCATTAAACGTATGTATTATCAACGTCAACGTATATGTTTATTTAATTAGAACACAATACAATTAGTGTCTTTTAAAATATAGTGGATTAAACCAAGTTAATTTGTGTTTAACATAATTAATTAAAGATTTTGATTTATTAAGCCAAATATTCAATTTACCTTCATTGAAATTCGAGTAACTACATTCGGTTACTTATATTTCCACTAGCTAAAGTAAAAAAAAATCTTATATATATATTTATTATATGTTTATAATAAGATGCATTTATGCAATAAGAATCTGTCAAAGGAAGCAAGACTAGCCGTACATAATGGCGTTCTAGTGCCCATTCTGATGTATGGGAGTAAAGCCTGAAATTGGCAAAAAAGAAATGAAG
Organism: Agrypnia vestita; assembly: GCA_016648135.1. Classification (NCBI taxonomy): domain Eukaryota; kingdom Metazoa; phylum Arthropoda; class Insecta; order Trichoptera; family Phryganeidae; genus Agrypnia; species Agrypnia vestita. The sequence goes on from JADDOH010008816.1 coordinate 12,968, forward strand.
GTAGACTGAATGCGGTCACTAAGATGCTTGTGTGAGGAATGAACGAATTATAAATAAATCTAATGCTAGCTGTATTGTGGTAGGTAGAATAAAGAAAGGAGTGCTCAGATAGTTTGATCATGTAGAACGTATGAGTGAGGAAAGATGGTTATGAAAATATTCGGGACGAGTGTTAAAGGCAGAAGGAATATAGGGCGTCCGTGAAAGATCTGGCATGATCGGATACAACAAGTATTCGAGGATGGCCCTGTCAAAAGCCTCAACAACCGTAGAACCTGTATGAATGTATCCGAATGTAGCCGAAGTAAAAGTGGTGTATCAAGATAGGAGAATATGGCGTTCTATCATCTCTGTCCACCCCTGCGGTAAAACGGCGTGATGGTTAGTTAGTTATGTGATTATTAATATAATTGTATATGAATACAATTTTTGTTGGAGGGATTCCTATTAAAAGATGACATTTTTGATTTATAGCCGAGGGTAATTTTCAACGCGTGAATAAAATTTACGATCTGATCGATCATTTTGACGAGGTGCGGTCAAATAGTTAATCAGTCGTCGCCCACGCGACCCGCGGTGGTTTCCTCACTTGGCCGCCTCCCAGCGCCATTCCTCGCATGGCCGCAATCATTGCGGGATTAATCATCGGCTAGCTTCTCAAAGAGCCTCGCCGCCGCCGGGCCCGCGCGGAGGAGAGCCAAAAAAGCGCCGAAAAGCTCTTTAATCTCCCCCCGAGCCACGTGACGTATTGTTGACGACAGATTTTTCCATATTGAGTTCTTTATTCTGTAAACATGTTCGCAGCAAGAGGACACGCCAATTTTAGACAAAAAGCATTTTGACATTTCATGTGTTGTAGAATACAGGCAATAGGCATGATGACAGTATTAAAGAATTAATGAATAAGTGATTTTAGAGAAGGAAATATTTTTAAAGGATTCTAAAAAATGATCCAGTTTTACTATACACATTGAGATTAATAAGATTTTCAATAAAATAAAAGTATAAAATTCTGTAACGAAAAACGAAAACAAAAAATAAATATATGGGAGTTGAATAAATAATTACTTCTTAATATTTATTAAAATATTTTTCTTCAAATAAAAATATTATATTTATATTGCGTACAAAAATTTATAAATTATGTGTCATATTTAAATATGCTGAGATTTAAATTTCGTATTCATTTGACGGAAAAGATATGGGTACCAAGGACCTAGTCGAGCCCGACATACGGAAAACATAAATCTTGTAAACAGAAACATAGTTAACCTATTAGTTACAATGTCAAAATAATAATTATATACTGCGGGATCTGGACCTCGTGTGTGGTTTCACACACTATGTAAATGCGCACTTATGGAGAACATAAAAACACTTACTTACCCCTCATTTATTTATCGCTTCTTAAAATATTTATTTCGAGACCATGAGATCAAAAGATTTATAATGCGAATTTATGTCTTACAACTTCTGCAACCTGATTTTTATGAGTACTTAATAAATTTAAAAAAAAACAACTTCAAAAAATCTTTTTGCGCCTAGCCATGCTCAAATGATTTCTGATTCCCACGATTCGTGTCATCAGATGAGATGTTTTCCTCTAGACACCTTCGAAGGTTACTTTAAAGACAGATATATCATAGATATCTGTCTGTTTACTATAAAATCTTAGGCGAACGACTTGTCTCTAATCCTTCACTAATTTTAACGTAAATCTACGTGTATTTTGAAGAAAAAATTCCACTCTCACTACATTATAATTTTCAGATTTTCTCCCTGAGACAAAGAGGGAATTATAATCATTGATCGTGGGACCAATCAAAAATAGTGAATTTATTATATAAACGTTTACAAAAACCTCCGAAATTGTATATATATTTTCAAAAAACTTTCGAATTAGTGCATTTATGTAAAAAATCTTTAGAAAAATCTCAGAAATAGCACATTTATATAAATAACCTTTACAAAAATTTCTTAAATAGTACATTCATTTGTGTAAACCTTTACAAAAATCTTTCCAGTACAAAATCTGAAATCCACCTCCATCTTTTTCTCAATGGTCGTGTTCTTGCGTTTCTTAAAAGACATTATTGCGAATCATAGATATGGCATTTCTTTAAACGTGTCTAACTCAGTCTTCTTGATCTCAAAATTGTTGGCCTATCATAAAAATCTTATTCATTAAATTATGGTAAAACCACAGCTTTTTAAATAATCAAGTAATCATATTATAGAAATGAAAAGTAATGGTTCGAAGTAATTAATATACAGGATGTGTTGATGTTTTACAATTGACTCTGATGAACATTTTAATAGCTTCAGAGTATTTATTGACCAATTTGTCGATTCTAGGAACGAGGGTTGGCATTTTTGTAAGCTATAGTGTGAAAGTTGTCTAAATGAAATAATGTTTTTTATCTCGTATGTCAACTTTGGACATTAAGTTGTTTGTAAATTTGGTTGAATGAAATGTACTAACGTAAGCTAATAATTTTAATATAAAATTATTATTAAGTCGCTATTATTGCGATCCATTTTTTTTTAAGACAACGCCTTTATTATTGCAAAAAAAATGTATAATATTCTCTAACCAGTTAATAATTGGTGGGCGTATTTAATAGAATATAGCACCTTGGGCATGCAAATTCAATTGATGTAATTTATAGATTAAATCTTATGGTTAGATCGTTAAAATAATTACCTAATCAGTGTCCTAAAAAGAGAAATGAAGTGTTATAAAAGCTATATGATTTTTATAAAGATATGGATGGTATATTTATTTATTGTAAATTTCAAAATTGTTTTATTTTAATTAACAATTTTGGAGTATTTCAGCAGTTCAGCAGTTATTCCATATTATTCATTAAATATTATTAATTAAGTCTAAATGCTAATCAATATTTGTACAAGAATTTTTAAAAATTTAAATCATATCCCATAATATAATAATACCGTTAAATTTAAAAAAAATAGGCGGTTGAAGAAAAAAATCCATTTGAAGTTAATATTACGATGTAAAATATATTAAACCACGGGGGACTTCCTTTAATACATTACCATTAATTTTATTGGAGCACTAAATTTTTTTAAACATTATGTTTATATATTTTGCGACACTCTTCTACAATCATTGGGCACATTATTTTTATTTGTTAATCGAAATTAGTGAATTTTAAGGCAGGTATTTAAATTCCTTTAATTTATTATTACAATGTAAGCGAATAGCTAAACATATTCATGGGATATAAATTAATTTATATGACAAAAATTAATAATGAAATATGCACGATAAAATGAAAGCGAAGTGTATCACAACAACCAATTGATACTTACACATATAACTTTCAAATAATACAATTGCATTTATCGTTCGTAAAACGAGAAAGTAAAAATGATTACATTCGTCCACGAAATATTACATCTGGACTTGTGTCTGTATCGTGTAGCGGGAAAGTTTGACGTTTCGATTTCAAGACTGCACACACGATCAAGTCCATTCATTTGCCAGAGTTGTATTTATGACTTATTTAAACTGCAAGCAGTGTCAAAAGGTTTCAGTTTTTTTTTAGGTTTTTTTGTTGACTGAAAGCGAAAATACGAAAAAGTTTATTAAATTTTACACCCTTATTTATTGCTTGGACACGCCTGATAAGATCCTCTGGATATTTACAAGTTTCATTACAAGCAATATTTTGTATCGATAGTGAGACTTCGACAGTTCTGGGAAGTTCCTTTTCATCTGAATCCTTTAGTGAGACATTTATAGATCTACGAGATCTTTGTGGATACAGTGAGAGTTCATGTTTTACAGTCTTTGAAAATTGTCCAGATTACTATACTACATACATATACATTAATAGTAAGTAGAATAATTTTAATCTATTTAAATTATTGTTAGAATTTATTAGAACATTTAAACTTAAATAAAAATGAGGTTACATTAGGTTAGGTTTTATTTAATGAACACATTGAAAATTGATGGACTATCACTAGAAAATAAAAATGAACTACGAGCTTAAAAATGAAATTGAGCGATGAAAAATTTAAGGTCCTGTAGGTCCTTAAGGTTGCGATGGACTGGCCTTATTGAAAGAATGCTAGAAGATGGGACACTAAAGGTCATGAAAAAATGTATACCTCAGCAGAAGCAACCCAGAGGCAGACCAGGAAAGAGGTGAGGATTGTAGCAGGATGGGAGGGTTGTAGCAGGATGGGAGGGTTCACGAACTGGAAAAGAATGGCCAAAGATAGAAGTCTATAGAAAACAGTTGTGAAAAAAGCTAAAGAAGAAAATATTATTTTATTATACATATTTAAGTGATTATTGAAAAAAATACAATTCTTAGAATATTCGTTAAAAACGCAAATACGTATGTAAGTAAAATTGAAATAGATAACGAATTAACACAATGAAAAGAAAAACTGACATTGACAAAATGAAAACTACAAAATTAAAAAAAAATCCTCAATGAGTAATTTCCAAGAAAACATATGTAAATAACCAACCAGCTGTCGGTACATTCCAGATGAGCAATTTTTTGTTACACAAACATATTTTTGGTCAAGACCAAGAATATGTCTACATTTTTAAACCATCTGGTTACACATATGCAATCAATTAATCAAGCGAAACGCACACTTTTTGAGAAAAAATCGAGTACCATGTTCTCCTATAGTACCTACCTACCCTGTGGTTGTGTCAGCATTGCATGTGTTTGTATTATTGAGACAGTTCAACGGAAAATATTGAAATTTTGTTTTACTTTTGACATACCTATTTCAAATTAACTTGTTCAAAACGGTTCTTCATCGTTATATTTTTGTAGGTATGAACTTTATTTACAGGTACTAAAACATACAAAAATATATGTTATGTTTTTTGGAGGAGGGAATGAAAATATTTACACATCAGAATTTTTTTTTTTAATATTTAACAATTTAAATAAATTGTAATATTAAAAAAAAAATTCTGAATGAAAATTCATTCAGAAAAATCTGATAGCAGACCTTTTCGAATAAATAGTAACGTAATCGTCCGGCGTAAAGATCTCGGGTTCGACCCTGTCTCGTAATTTGAAAGACCCGTTTTTCGAATTTATTTGACAGCCGATATTGCGTTGCGAAATGATTTCGTTCAGAGAAATATACTTTTTGACCGTGCAAACAATAATTTAAGTTTTATTTACTGCCCATCAAATATAAAAAAACAATTACCAATATGCCACGTTATTAATTACACGATTTTAAATTTTTTTATTCTTATTGGTATTTAACTCGCGAGTTGGTAAGGATATTTTGTTCATCTTTGGATAGATAATCCTGGAATTAATGAAAACTGTCGGATAGTGATGGCCTTGTGAGAAATATTGACAAGAAGTAATTAATGTAGTGATGTACAATAATCATAAAAAAATTAAATTAAGTCAAATGACTTCCAAGTTATGGAGGTTGAGTCGCAAGTCTTAAAATATGTATATATGATGTTAAAATAAACTTATTTATTTATGCGGCACAAAGTACTACCATTAAGCAAAAAATATAATGTTGATAACTAAGAATATTGACATGTAATAAATCTATATAACTGGAAATATGTTATAAATAATATTTAAAATAAGCAGCGGTATTAAGTAATGAATAGTTAAGATTACAGTTAGGAAGACAAATTTTCAATTAAAAAAATAATATTTAAAAAAAATCATTAAGTACATTTGTATGTACATTATATGTCCATTATTAATATCTTAACATTTTTTAATCTTTGGTGGCAACACCAATTTCGATTTGTTATCGAAACACAAAAAATAAAAATAAAAATAAAAATAAATTAAATTGAAAACAAGGCATATAGTGAAACCGAAATAAAGAAATATTAATAAATTAATAAAACCCAGGAAACATTAGCGTTCGTTTTCAATAGAAACCATTACCTTATCGTAATTTTAAACTTTTATTAATATTTTTCCATTGAAATTGACTCATTTCAATAGTAATGCGTATTACGAATCACTCCCGAAATGTTCTTCAAGGCATTCAAATTTGTCAAGTCAAGTTAATGTGCGTACGCGGTGATGTCGTTTGTTTACTTAAAAGTCAATTTTGAAATTGTTCAACTTTTAACACGTACTTTTGAATGATTTTAGAGAAAACATTGTGCGGAATTGGATTTTGATGCTAATTTTGCAAAACTTGCCGCTTCACACAATTAATATAACAAACGACACCTTCATTTTTAATTATTATTATTGCTTAAAGGTGATATCTACATGCGTATAGTAATTTTAATGCTTTAAATTACTTTAATGTGATTTTTTATTTCGATCGGGCGAAAGGACACGATTAGTTCGCATGACTTATTATTCGCAAAATATATTTTATTATCCTAATGCATAACATCCTTGTCATTGATGTTTGGAAAATAGAATTCGACGACGCGGTTAATACACTGAAGAATGTGATCGTAATCCGCGCCCCTCAGATGCTAAGTCAAATGAATAAATAATGATGTTTTGTCGCACATTGATAAAAATAACTAAAAAAAATTAAAAAAGAAAAATGAACGATTTCATTTATAGTGATAGAAATTCCAAAATTACAATTGTTTCTGTTTATGACAATATTATGATTTTTGTTAATACATTGAAGTGAAATTTGCATATTTTAAAAATATATGAAAATCACCTTCGGGACTTTTTGAGTTATTAAGCTTTATGAAAATAATTTAATATCACGGATGTTCAGACTGTAGGCTTATATCCGTCCAACGGCGGGCGAGCTACGTTAATTCTATTATTTATAATTGAGTGTTAAAATGATTCTAAAGAAAATATCTAAAGTATCTATATTTATTTATAAGTAAATATCTAAAGTAAATCTTAGTAAAAATAAGATCTTAAGTATTAGATTAGACTTTTTGATCGCCTTCTTCTGCCGATCTGCGTCCAGTGTTGAATGCAAGTTTCCTTTTTTTGCTTTCTAAATTCATCATCTCGCTCTCCCTTGCCTGTTTCCAATAGCTAACCTAACCATGAGGTATTAGGACGTGTAAAATATTATGTAATGAAATATTGGGTTTATTTCAAGTTAGATAAAGTTAAATTGATAAAATCTGGTTCAAGGTTTAGATTTATTAATATAATCAAAATATTACCGTTTTAAAAATTTAATAAAATTTGTGATTACCTAAATTATTTTAATAAAAATATGATAAAACCTCACGTGAGATAATTTTGGAACTAATTTTCGATATAAGTGTGGAATAATTGTGCATATAAGTGTGGAAAATATTCATATTTCCCTTTTTAATTCAAATTGACTCCTTAATTGCTAATTAATCCTTAATACATTGTATTGCAGTTGCAGTCTTGTACAAATTTGTCAAACACATTTTCAAATACCGAGAAGCGATATGAATTAAAATATTATGTCAACTATTTTTTCGTCTGAAGTTTTTTAATGAAATCGCATGTCAATATAAAAGTTGTAACATAAACTTGATGGCTTAATTATTTAAATTGGATCCCGCTTCATACTCATCGTCCATAACACTTAAAAAATCTGTAAAAAAATATCATCTTGTCTAGGTAGTTAAATGCAGTTTTTATCGATCCAAAATTTGACGATATGCCAGCGGTTGATGTTAGGCAGACAATATTTGATTTGACGTACACTGATCTTATCTTAATACGAAGCCGGATTTTTTATTTTCAACAAATATTTCATAAATGAAACAATTTGTAACTAATCATCGAACATTAGTGACTGTCACTATTTAGCCACCGGATTTAGTAAATATTAATATTAACCATCAATGAAAATTACGATGGTACTTTTTTTAGGGTTTAAAGTAATTTGGGCTTTATCGATATTGTGAAAATACTTAACTGTAATTTTATTTTGTATTTGCAAAATGTTTTCAGCTGTTTCAATCTGAAATACCTTATTTAAAATTACAATATATATTCAGAAAATTTAAATAGGTTACCTGAAGAAGTTTTTTTCAATAATTAAAATTTTTTAACTATTTTTGATTGCATAGTGTCTTTGTCTATGTCTTTTTCGAGGTTAAACTTTATATTTCAAATAAAGTAATAAAAGTAAACCGAATCTACGTCCATTTTCGTAGTTCTGACATAATTACGTTTGAACATTCAAATTATGAATGTGCAATTTTTTCCATCAACGATGTTGAAAAAGAAATTGTTTGGCATTAAAAGCTCTATTGCACTCAAAATACATTAAGTGAGTTCTAAATCTTAAGGGACGATATCATCTACATTTGAAACTTAATTATTGTTAACCTTAATATTCGTTTGTCCATAGATTAATTTTTAAGAACATTAATTTACATTCAAATTTGTGCGGGAATCTTGAAACTGACGTTATTTTAGAAATGCAGATAATTTGCACATTTATATGCTAATGCTTATTCACCTGTAAAATATCTTGTAGCAAGTCGAAGAGATTCAATATTAAACCAGCTGGATTCACGTTTGAACTCCGAATGAAAGTCATGTACCGTTCAGAATTTTTTGGTAAATTAATGAATTTTAATAATTATTATCTCGCCCATTATTATTGATGAACGTCTTGCTTTTATATCAGAATACAAATTATTAAGTGTATTATTATAAAATATAATCTAATTTATTTTCACAATATTTTTAATGTATTTTCGACATTTCGAATGGTGTAATGTAAATATTATTACAGCACCACGGGAAGAAATAAAAACTAATACAAAATAAATGGAAATTATGTTAAACAATTAACAACAATACACTTTTATATTAACTACTAATTTACTGAAATATCAAGAAGTTTCGGGGCTAATGGTCCGTATATTTGTATACGTTGAATCCTATGAGGGACCGTTGGCCCCGAAACATGTCAATATTTCAACAAATTAGTAGTAAATACAAAGTTTTTTCTTGTTAATCCATATATAAATAGGTAATGTTACCACAAAGTCATTTTGTAGTAATTAAAGAAATACATTGTGTTAGTTGTAAAATAAAATAATAATGCATCAATCTGACATCATAGCAACTCGCATGAAAATTCTTCAGGACCAATGTTATTCATTTGATGGGCGTAATGTCATCCAATAAAGATCTCTGTGAATCTGCAATTTGCTCCTATCGTGTCAACTGTGAATTGGACAAGTTATCTGCGCGCAAAACAATAAAGTGCGCTGATCGTAATTCACAAACGTCCATATTTAACGATTCGAATAAGAATTATGACTATGTACTAATTTTCTCATGAGTGATCATTTAATGCAGATATGTGAGAGATGCGAAACGCCATCGCTTTAATTCAATCTTTATTCTACTGAAACGGTCATTAATAACATACTTCCTTAATACAAAATGGTTAACTCCGCTCCTCTCTATATTATCAAGACAGACTCCAGTATTATCACCATATTACATCTGAAACGCCAATTTATTAAAGATTTTTCTTACACATCTTGCAAGCTTTAATAGTCATAATATTCTCGCGTCAAATATATTCTTGCGTTAGCAACAAGATGTGTTTTTGCATTACGCATGATTGAAAAACACATCAACATACCGTATGTTAAGCTTATAGTAGTTTTAAAATAAATTATCAAATCCATAAGTGTATTTAAGGTACAACTCAAGGACAAATGGGGTTTAACCAATCATCGGATCATGCAAATCAATGCTGATTTCGTCCCATTTGAGGTTGCTAAGCTTTTAAAAAGTGCTTTGTCATCAAGTTGATCTTGTGTATTCATAATATGATATAACAGATCATGACAAATCGGAATTATTTGACATGTTTCTAATAAACAAATGGAATTTCTATGTAATAATATAGAGGTACACATACTACTTAAATATTGTGAGGTTTATCATTAAATAGATCGTAATTAATCATACCAAGAGATTAATAATTTATTTCAAGGCGTCGTAGTCGTCAGGGGCTTGTCAATTATTATTTTAAAGATACTCACTAGTTTCTAGTTGCTCCGGTACAAATGCGACTGGTGTATCATGAAACTGTTATGAATAGACAGAGTTGTCCAGCGACCGGGCGCACAGATATGTGTAGTGATATCTATAAATCTCAGACTAGACGGTCTGGACTCCCGGTAGTGGTAATTATATTGCGTATGAACAACGCATCATTTTGGAACAGCTTCGTGGAACAAAAGGAAAGCTAAACCGAATCAGCATTTCTTGGGCTGAAATAAACCTATCGTAATTTGCAACAAGATTGAAATAAATTTGATGCTGAAGGTGACACATTCTTGCTTATTTTAACCGATGATTCGATTAAATAAATTGAGTTAACTTAACCGAATCATTTAATTAAATAATTCATTTTGTTTTCATATCGATGTGATGCGATTAAGTCTGAAGAGACGGAGGCAATCTAGAGAAGGAATGTAGAAGTATGATGCGATGGGACAAACGGGAACGTAGAAGTGCGACGAATAATATTAGAAGCACTTGAGGAATCATTATCAAGATGGTCGAATCCTCGGACTACCGGGACCAATGAGGATGGATGATGTGCATGTGCTAAAGGAAGAAGTAAGAAGATTAGAAGATCTTCATACATTTTTGAATAGAAAATAATATTTACACTTTTGTGAGAAATGTTGACAGCTACATAGATAAGCAACGTGAAAGTTAACATTTTTCTCTCTCAATATTTCTGGTTTATCTTTTATAAAACATTAGATTAGCATGAATGTAATTTATATCGAATATTAAAAACTCTTTCTCTGTGATAAAAGTCAAATATTTATTCATCCCTTGAAACATTTATTTTAGGGAGGAATAAATATATTGCTTCTCAAACATAGGTATTGCAAAAACACACAAATTTGTAGAATAATAATAAAAATCTATTTAAAAATATTATACATAAATAGTTTGTAATCCCTATAAGTTCATAATCGTACTTACGTACGTAATATGTACTTACAAATTTAGTTGAACAATGTTTGATTGAAATTCAATATGCTTTGAAGCTACCGACAGAAGGAACTAAAACTGACATCATAATTATTTTTTTACCCTGAGACACAAGTCATATTTAAAGCAAACACTTGTTATATATCATTTTCAAATGTCATCTTTAGCGGTATTTTTCTAGTGCACATGTACATTCATCATCATTTTCGGTACTCGGTAAAAAATTACAAGTAGCAAAAATATATAATCACAAAATTTAAATAAAAACGTAACTCAAAAAACTGTGTGCACAAACTGTAAAGCGATGTTTGGTACATCAATGAGGATAATCTTTTTAAAATTCGCGTATCTTTCAGTCTCAAACAATATTACAAATAAATTAGCCGAACTAGTTATTGCATAAAAGATATATTGGTACCGATGTGATCGCAACATTGACTTTGCGATATAACGAAATGAATAATTTATATCGGCAATTTGTATATTGTAAGGTCGATAAATTTGAGCACACGACACGTGAAATGCATTTGATTTTTGTGAAAACGTATTAAGTTTTTTAAGGTGCACTAAATTTGTTTTTTAATAAACCATTTTAATATACACAAAGTTTACGAGCCGATTATAAATCTTTTAATATAGACATGCTTTATCTTTGAACCAGATGTATTGAAACGTTATTTAGGCCTGTGTTTTCTCATGATCCTGGAGATTGTTTGAAAGAATAACCACTGTTGTTTAGTATGTGATTAATTACCAATAAAGCTTCCAAGAAATATGTTTATAAACACGCTGAAACAGACATTTTAAGAATTTAAAAGCTTTCCTTGGATTATATATTATTATAACGTCAGTTAATGGAATTTGAAAATTAGTGTAACTTTAGTTTTAACATTTTCGTGTAATACAACACCAATGAAGTGTAAAAAATTCGCAGACAGATAGTATATTCTTAAGCAAAAACTTAAAATAATAAATTCATAGGCTTAAAATCAATGTACAACGCACACGTAAACACCCACACCCATACACACACATATACACTAAACACATCACCTATACAACATTTACTAAGTAATTTTATAGATATTATTGTAAGATATTAATAGAAGCATGGAGCAGATATTTCTCAACTGTTTAATTTTTTATTTTTGTAAAACATATTTTCATGAATTATAATAGTCTATCACAGGTCAGTGATCATTTGTTGGCGTGTTATTTGGTTTACTCCTGTATGTTTTTCAGAGAGAGGAAACGTAATTGACATTTTTTTGCATGATTATCATATTGAGAAGTACCTATTAATTGAATATTGAATTCAATAAAGCGGATAGCTATTTACATGCTGTCCGTACAAACATATGCATTGGTAATATTAAGTTTATAAGTTAATATTATTCATAAATGTATTTCTATTAATTATATTAATAACGTCACGACAAAATTATTTTGCTCTGTTTGAAGAAGATCTCATACAATAGTTTTAATATACACGATATTGATTCCGAATATTTTTCATACTAAAGTCATCAGCTTTTTTGTTCAACAATCCAATTATTCAAGAAGTTTTATTAATCAAGGTATTAATTTTTTTTTTAATTTATTGAGATAATAAAATGAAAATTAAATTCCCAATTGTGATGGCTACAGGATGAATACACTATTTTATCGACTGACCCTTGTTTTTTTCTAGTTAAAATGCTATGATTATTTATCAATCTTCCAGAAAATTAATAATCGAAGTATTTTTGTATTTGAATGTGTTGACTTCAACCGTTTAGCCAATCCGAATTATTAAGAAGAGAGGACTCAAATAAAAACTGGATTTCGAAACTCGTTTTACAATAATTTTAATCCTTTGCAAATGACTGCCAACCAAAGCACAACATCAAAAACAGGCTTCTATAAACCCGCTATAAATACATTTTATATATAGATTGACGTCGGTTGCATCTTAAATAGAATTTATCAATATAATTTTCTATTAGAACGAAAATAATACACAATATATACTTTAATAATACTTTCGGTGTCTTTTATTGTAGATCGGACTTACTAATAGTCTTTTTCCAACTTCGTACCAGTTTGTGTCAGGCTAGCGTACAATAGCGAATGTTTTATCGTTTATAGTGCTATATCAATCAAACAAAGTTTATTACAATTATTATCGTCAAATATCGAAATCGTCAATTTTGAAATGACAAATATCGAGCGTGACACTCGACTATGCAATTTTTCAGCGGCATTTAAATACTTAAATAGTCTAAAGTCCTCATTTTAGATAGATGAGTAAATTCTATTACGCGTTAGAATATAATACTTAAAATAACGTAGATGCTTTAGTAATCCTAAATTCAAAGTCAAAAATAAATAATTTAGAAAAAAACGGAGATTACAAAATTTCATGCGGTGATTGTAAAAGAAGATAAATCAATGAAAATTCTAGAAATATTAACATTATACTTAAATACGTCGTTTTCTAGGTGGTAATAACTTTTCTGAATTCGTGAAACGCTTTATGGATAATAATTATTCTTTTCATTCATGTACCATTAAATTTCTCCATCTTCATCTCCGTGAGGGTTATAAAATGAATAATTTTGAAAGTTTAGAAATGTAAAGAAATTTGAAAACGGGTATTAATTTGCTTAACAATATTACTTTTATTAACTCTTCTCCTCTTCTCTCAATACTCCCGTTACAACTACCCTTTCACCAGTAACTTTTTCAGTACCTAATTATTTGCTTATCCACCTATTCAATGTAAAAAATATAGTAGTCAACATGTGAGTAATTTTTAAATATTTTTCGAATTCTTATACCTAGGTACCTACTTATTTTTTGATAAAATTCTCTTTCTCCCTTTAAATGTAGAATTTTTTGATTATATTGAATTTTGATTTTTAAACTTTGTTGAATTTTGGCGTAGACGCTAGAGAATGAGGTGTTTACCTTTGTTTAGTTTAGATAAACGTTTCGAGATTTATTAAAACAAGAAGCTTCAGCCACGTAGACACAAAAGTAAGAGACGGTCAAAGCTAAGGCGGTGTGACAATATCTCCATTGACATATCTGTCATAGAAATTCAAGTTGGTCTTGCGGTTAAGACTCTCGCCTCGTGATCCGAAGGTCGCGGGTTAGAACCTCACTCCAGACCGGCAATTTAGTCCTATTTTCCTAGCGCAAGCGTTTAGCTTAGTTTGAAAATAGGAAGAATATTGATGTGACACGTATTCCGTGTTCGCATCTCAATTTTTTTGTTAATTTAAAAATTTAAAAAAAATTAGAGTTAATAGTGGTAATGAGGATGGTTCTTATTAGAAAATCTACATCAGAAAATAAAAATCCGCAAATAATTTACACTTAGTACCTACCTATGTGCGTGCGTGGTATAAACCTCATAAAACAAACGAAATACGACATAATTTAATAATTTTATAAGTTATCGCGATTCTGATTTTGGTACCTGAATAAATTTAAGTCCCTTCCAGGTAATCATGTCACTCGACATCAGAACCACGGGTAAATTTAATAATTAAGTAAGCTCTCCGTTGTTTCTCGTCTCCGTGGTCTACTTTCTCTCCGTCGATAATAATTATTATCCCGTGCGACACGGGTACAGCGGGGAATTCTTATTAACATGTTACTGATATCTTTATCAAATTAAGTAGAAAAGTTGCTTCCTAAGGCAGGGCTTACAATAACCCAGCGGGAGGCGACTCTGTGATGACGATACTTTCCTACTCGGATACAGAGGAAGGCATTTCAATCAAAGATTTTATTGCCGCACAGAGAATGGGAAATAATATTTTTATCAAACTTTATAATGATAACGAGATACGTAAGAAATCCTGTGATAGAATGGATCTCGAAGGAACAAATTTTATTTTGTTCTAATATTACACTATTTGAACGTAACAAATATACATAGAAAAGTCCCGAACGGACGGAAGTTGACTGAGCTCGCCAATTCGTACCTACCACTCACGTAACCCTCTCTCGCGGCTGCGTCTGATGCAATCTAAACAAATCTAACATCTGTCTAATCCATCTTCACTATCAACTTCCACGTGTGTCATATACTTTCTGAGATATAAAGTATTCGTGAAGAAAAAAATATTGAACATACCTCAAAAATTAATCAAAAAATATACATATAGGTATGTATGTAACTAGTTTGCAGTTTCAGTAATATGTATAACATTATGACTTTTTCGAAACAAACCAGTAAATCTCGAGTTACCACAAAATGAGTCCATTTTAGCTAATTACCCCACACTGAAATATTACCAGGCGGAAACTATTTTACTTTGGTGGTATGGATCAGTGAGATACTTTTTTTCTGACACCCATAAATACGACATTGTATTCGCTGCTAGTTTACTTCAAACCTCAAGGTAAGAGTTTTCCTGTTTTGATATTTTATTTCGTTTAAAGGTCGTTTGAGAAATGCAGATGCAAGAATAAATTAAACAATGGAGAAGAAATGAAATAAAAGAAAGAGAAAAGTTAAAATGTGGTTAATACTTTACAAGTATAGAAAGACAAAATGCAAAAAATCAAAAATGATAAATGTGTACAGATATGTGTCAAGGCTGGAAATTAGCAGCGTCCTTAGCAGAATACCTATCGCTCGTGTGTTAAAAATATACATTATTTAAATTTATTTTAAAAAATTCGTTACTTTTTTATCTGTGTGTCTCTGATCTCGTCGCTGTGCCCTAATGTTTGGGTCTAAATATTCTTTCAACACCTTGTTCCTGTCATCTTATTGACCGAACATCGATCAACTTTCTCGTGTAATAAATAAGGCTTATGTCGCTAAGCAGCCATATTTTAAGATTCACCTCACACCCTCCCGGGCAGGTGAGGCAGTTACAAATAAGAAAACCACGCGACCATCACTGATCTGATCGTACACACACACACACAAATGTTTACTCAAATTTTATCGAAAAATAATACAAAACATCAAAGAGTTAAGGTTGTTATTACGGTCGTTAGACATATTTAACTGTAATTTCGGATATTTTATACGCACCGTATGTATTACCGAGAAGCGAATCTCGACGTTTCGTTGAATACTTATCCAACGTCATCAGAAGGACGACCTTTACCCGCGGAGGTGGAGGTCGGACTGATTAAAGGTGCTGCTTTCTAGGGCGTAAATTGTATGCACTTTGTTGTGGAGTGTTCTCTTCTTCTACAATAGAGGTCGCCAGTGTGCAATATGTACTAGTTACGTCGGCGGATTTTACTGCGACTTCTCTCAAGGGTTGAATCAGTGTCGTTAGAACAGGGCGCCAAATACTTGATAGTTTGTAACTGTCATCTCTATTGAAATTGGGATGTTTGTATATTTCAATGGACTCCCTCACTAATCTGGGTATAAGGTACGGTTCTGTTGATAAGATTTTTGTCTTGTCAAATCTGATGAAGTGACAGAGATTCCCTTTGGATGCATGTTCGCAGATTGCCGATGTATTGGAGTTGTCGTTTTAAATTGCTCCAATGTGTTTCTTCAATCGTGTAGCGATATTGCGTTGTCCTACTGATGAAGTTGGATAAGTATATATAATACATACGGTGCGTATAAAATATCCGAAATTACAGTTAAACAAAACATCAAATTCTATATATAAAAATGTGGCTATTTGTAATTTGTTGAATCGATGTGAAACTTGTGTGAATGTGTGACGACAAAATTTGAAGTAAAAGTGAAAAAGAATAATAGGGGACCAGAACTAGGTGAAGAAAAGGTGAGGAAGTTAGAATTAGGGCTGAGGTAAAAGGAAAGGACTAAGAGATGTACTTGTACTCGCATGTTGGTAGAATAATGTTTACCAAAAATCATTTTAGTGTTTTATGTTCTATATTCTCACCATTATCAGATTTTATCTTCTGTTTTTCTCGGTATCTTCTGTTATGTCGGTCATTCACACGAGATGTAGTTTTTTCAATGTCAAGAACTACACATCTGTCATGATATGGCAGTCATGCGTGGTGTGAATACCGCGTATATTATTTTAGCGTGCCGAACGAGTTTTCTTCGTAAAGGAAATATTATATAAACAAACAAAGCGGAATGATTATCACATGCTCGTTGTGGGATTTCGGTAATGTGGGAAAATAGCTTAACTACCGAATTTAGGGGTCAATGTTATCGTCCGTCTGGCAATATGTCCAGACGGCAAGCACGCGTGTTATACGGGATTGTCAACTGTTCAACATGGAATCTTTTTGCATAGTGAATATTTTACATAATTTGTACTATTTTGTAAATTGAATCTAAAAAAGTCGAAATACTTCCATATTTATAATTTTCTTCTTAAATAATTTAAATAATAATTTAAATCACTAATACGAGTACTGAATCGATTCCCAGATTAGGATTATTTAAGAAATAAGATTATCAAAATTCGTACCTCTACAAAAAAATCTTGAATTCTAGGTACGTCACTTTATAATCCGATTAACTGATTGAATTTATTACTGATTGAATTGGGCTATGCAACAATTTCTGAATATTTTGTTGAGTAGTCTATTTAATGTACATTAGTTTCTTATTAAGAAGGTAACAAATGTACATTAAAAAAGCTCATTAAAAAAATATTTATAAGTGACTGACTCACTTACATATTAATAAATGCTGTAAGCAGTTTGGACGAGTCGTTACTGAGCCGTTATTGAGAAAAAAATGTTACACATCATTTGCGACTATTGTAAGACTCGCTCAAGTTTTTTATTAAAAATTTTCAATGTGTGTCAAAATACATTTTCGTACACCTTTAAAATGTGAGAATGAAGTAACTATACTTCGCATTCAAAAATCAAATAATATTGTAGTTTTTATACATTATATATAAATTAATTCACTGCTATCTGTTACCAATGGTTAGTTGCATCTGGTTGACATTGAAGTCATAATTTCATACAGAGATGTGAAATTCGACTCGTAGACAATTCAATTATGTCGAACAATTTATCATATCTCCACATGTGCCGGTGATAGTGGGAGATCGCCATGTGGTCGTGACAAACGCGGCGACGCTTTACACAATGGACAAGTGCTTTTATGACGTGTTAAATGAAGAAAATTAAAGTCTTTTCCTTTTTTGTTAGGTTATAATTCGTTGTATTAGTCTAATTATACTATCCACCATTCAGAAAGACCTGTTAACATATTCACTCCTTTGGACAAGTAAATAATACCTGTCTCTAAATATTGGCAAATACTACCGAGTAGCAACGTACATATTTAATTATCTAATAACATATATGAACAGAATATTCATTAACAGTCTTGACACGTATTTCGAATTTTTTAAATAAAGATGCGAACACGGAATACGTGTCGCATCAATATTCTTACTATTTTCAAACTAAACTAAAAGCCTGTGCCATGAAAATAGGACTATCTTGCTGGTGTTCTGCAGTGAGGCTCGAACCACCGACCACCAGATTAAAAGACGAGTGTCATGATTAGAATAAGAACAAGCTACTCATTCTGCTAATTCAATCACACCAATTCTTAGTACTCGTAGTTATTGTTTAACTTAAAAACTTTAAAAAATGATTACTACTTAAATTCCTTATTATAATATTCCACGTCAGTAGGACTTAAATTAGAGCAATCAATACAGCAGATTTAAAAATTAATTCTTTAATATCTAAAAATCATCGATTTTAATATTTATAGTATTATTATTATTTATGATAGTATGTAGGTTAGCCGATCGCGATATTGCTTAGGGAAAATCAAGAACAATATTTTTTCTCCAAGTAATCTATGCGCTATGTGCTGTCAAAATATTTAATTTGTTGATTGCTTATCTATCGAGAATTAAAGAAGTCTTAGTATGTGGGCGAGAAAATTGTTTTTTTTTTTAAATTACATAATTCTATTGAGAATTAAGTATTAATAAATTATTCGCGTACGTTACCAAAGCGATGAAGTGAAATAGAACGTGCGCATAAAATGTAAATGATTTTTTTCTTTCTGTGGGTGTTAGGTGGGGATCAATGCAAATTTATACAATGGCTATTACGAAAAAAGTGAAGGTGAAATAAGATTAGCCATTAATCTCAAATGATTTATGTCTTCGACGAGTTCATCACAGACTCGGCTGTAATCTGCGTCGATCGCATAATTTAAAGTAGTCAGAGTTTTAAACATTTTTTAGGATTGTGTGGGCTGGATGATAAGCCTATTATTATGTCAATTTTTTTCGTACTATCTTTACACATTAACCTGTTTGCTATTATATTTGAATTTTTATTTAAACATTATAGAAAAAAATAACGACGCTTGTTAGCTATATTGGTGGTATTTTAATTGAGATTGAACGATCTCAGAGATATTTTGTTGTTTAAACATCGGCAATTTGGGATATGGTGTTAGTTTTTATACAACATAAAATAAATCATATTTAAAATTATTCATTTTCAGAATTAATTAAAATATCTACATGTAGAACGAAAAACGTAAATTTAACTTTCGAGTGTAGTTAAAGCAGCAATGTTTTTATATAAAACTAGCTGTAACCCGTCAATACTGAGGGCACTTTTATGTGCCGGTACCTAAAGAATAAGTATCTACTTATTTATAGCTATGGAATAATAATAACAATTTTTTTCAAAATATTTGAAACTTTTTTTATATTTCCCCTGCCAGCAATTAAAGCTACTATTCTTAACCTTGGCGATTGGGCGGAATATGAAATGGTTCACGTCTTTACTAAGTCCTATAGGTATGTCCTACTTTATTTTTGATAGGTAATGAAGGCTCGGAGATAGCAACATCGCTATCTTCGCCGCCTACGGGTTTGCTGCCCCCGGGTTCAATCCCCATTTCCGATCGTTTAATTTCGCTCTTTTAGCCGTGAATTCGAACGATATTACGGATGCTACACGAAATTACGGACATCACGAAATTACAGTGAGACAGACAGACGGACGGACGGACAGACTGACAAACAACGAAATTATTATGTTTGATATTGAAATATGCTAAAACATTGCTCTTTTGAAGCACAGCCGAATGTATAAAAATTCTACGTAAATGATGGATTCACGTGTACAAATGCACGATTCAAATTATCGATGAATTTTTATCTTCATCTTTATCATTTAGCATGTTAAAAGTCAAAGAGTTGAAAGTATTAAAACATTGAATTGATTTTCTTTCGGGATATAAAGTACTTTGTGAAATTCGGGCGACGTTTAGTATTTAACCAGCCGCGCGAACACGGGGAATCTCATATGCATCACGGTGAACTTTTGATCAGATACGAATGAAATAATTCCGGCTCCAGCAATGCACACAACCAAAATACTTGCATCCAAGCGCCGAAAATTTGGTGCCGGCGCGGTTGAAATCGCAAACATCAATATATCACTTTCACACCCGTGTTTGAGATCTCATTTTGTATTTCTTTGAATGCCGACACACTAACAAAAGCCCTCGAAATCACTTACAGCTTCACGCTCGGATCAGCATATCTCTCTGGAGGTGTTTGTTTAAGTATAAACTGACATCAGGAGGCAATGAGCGGAGATGTCGTCTTGTACAGGCGACCGCGTTACAATAATTATTGTCTGACATGTTGACGTTTCGGTTTCGGACAGGAAATACAAACATCGGACAAATCTGTGACGTTTCTGTAACTGACGTGACGCGAGAAAATTCGATGAATTTTTAAAAATAATTTTACTACACAATCTTTACTTCTTACTGTTGTCTCGATTACCGGACCATTCTGGTCAATGTTTACGATAACGTTACATGTTCGCCAGGCAGTGCTATACCGTGTCGAAGTCACCCTGTAAAACATAAAATTAACATAAATTAGAATTCGGGTTCTAATTTGCTTAACAGTATTACTTACACAAACTGTTCTCCTCTTCTCTCAACATTCCCATTACAACGTTAAAATTTTTCGTAAAAAAAATCAGTACCATATCAATTAATTGCATGTACGGAAGAATTTATTGGGTGTCCACCGGGCTTACGACATGTCCTTAAGGCTGGCTTAATTGATCACTTTACTTAATGTAATATTCAACAAGATCAACTACACATCTATGTAATTTATGTACTTCATTTGATGAATATCATTTATACCTTAAAAAGAAATACTCTAGTAAAACCTAATTTAAAAATTATATTTTATTAAAAAAAAATGAAGACTCATTTACCCGCGGCGACATCTATATATGATGGCGATAGCGTAGTTGTATAAAATATTTAATATGTGGTACATATATCATACTAATAAAAATAACTAATTATTTGTGTTTCCACCTAGTATATGTAAAAAAATATATATTTTAATGTTATCAGTTACTTCACTTACTTCGTCACTACTATCAATACTTCATCTGTCTATAAGTGATTCTGATACTCTCGAAACTCGAATACTTATACATAAAGTTGTAATGAAACTCACGCGGTGATGAAATAGTTTACGTTTTTCACGCAATTTGTATAGGTACAAGCGCTTGTCTCTGCGGCGCGCGGCAATACTTTCCAAACGACAAATTGTAGACATATTGATATGTTTGTTTAAGCTAAACAAATTTAGTTTATTTTTATGAATGGTGTGCGTTTCATCCGCGTGTCCCCGTGTTGTCGTAACATCCATTACAACTCTGTCACCCGGAGGAAGACAATGCGGGAGTGAGGCGGTCGGGACTGAGCCGGCAGAGCGCCGCCGAGCACGTGTCGCGGTGTTTACCTTCGAGCTTTATGTCTCAGCGCACAGGCGATATCCACGTGTGCAAACAATTTTAAGGATAAGAGAAAAAAAGAAGGGGCACTCATTTTAGTAGCTTATTGCTAAAAGGAAAAGATTAAAAAATTTAAATGTCATTCAAGCAGCTCTCTATACTAATAATAAGTTTAAAAAATACATATTAAATAATAAGGATAAGGTAATTTAAAAAAAAATCGGGTGTTTATAAATTGATTTGTAGTGATTGTGATTATTTTTATATCGGAAAAATGTGTAGAAATTTTGAAGTTAGAGTTAAGGAACACTTAAGGTATTTAAATGGCAATAATTATTCCGAATTTTTGATATTAATAAAGGTTTACAAATTTTACATACAAATTATACAGAATCACAGTTTGATAATAAATTATAAATTTTGGAAATAAAAAAAGTGTTAATACTAAATTGAATATTATAAATAACCTTAAATAGTTATCTTTTAAATTTATTTTCTTGTTAAGTAGGTACTTTATTATTATTCATTTTCCATATATAATTTTTTCAATATTTTGGTTACCTATACTTCGATTTTTGAATTTAATTTTGTTAGTATATAATTGTATCCTGACGAACGGGGGGCCATGGGCTCTGAAACATGTTGATATTTTTCAATACAAAAGTGGTGAAAACTAAGTTTATTTTTATTAATTAGATTAAAAAATCTAGGACCTTGACACGGAAAAAGTAACTTCTAACTTCTTCTACCCCTTATCCTATTGGGTCGGGGTCCCTGCACCGCATAGGAGTTTCCAACTCTTCCTATCTTGGGCTTCGCTCTCCACGTCAGGCCAATTTAGTTGCAACCTCGCTTCACAGCAGTCCTCCAACTGTTTCGGCCAGCTCCTCCTAGGACGGCCCCTTGGTCTTCTGCCTTCTGATCTTGCCTGAAGTATCCGCTTTGGCCGTCTATCTGCCGGTACGTCCCAACCACGTAACTGTGATTTCTCGATAAACGTCAATACGGGTTCTACTTCGAGACATTCTCTTATTTGCGTATTTCTGATTCTGTCCCTTCTGGTAACTCCAACTATTTCTCGTAGAAATCCCATCTCGGCGGCCTGTAGGCTTGAGCGGGTTCTTTCGTGCTGTGGTCCAGTGCTCGTGGCCGAATACAAAGGTTGAACTGAAAATAGATTTGAATACTGCTGAAAAAAATAACAAGTCGGTTAATTTAATTAAAGAAGTCTCACAGAGACGAAGCTATATATATATATATATGTGTGTATGAAAGTCTTTTTAAAGGATGGCCTGTATGAGCAGGCTTAATCGATCACTCTACACAATGCAACGTGCAAATTTTTCGTAAGAGCAATCACACATTATCAAATTTTTGTTGTATACATACATATTCCAAATCTGAAACCTTACATATATTTGAAGAGAATATGCTAGAGACATCTGTAGTCTTTCTCTTGAATTAGCTTTCGCTTTCGAACATAGATTTCACAGTTTGCAGCTACCTCAATATTTTTAAAGTGGGGTATTAATTATTAATATTGTCAATAATACCTATTTGCTAATAAATCTAACGATTTCGTAGTATTTTATTGATTCATATGACATTTTTCGTTCAATGTAGGTACTATCCTAATATTCTACAGTGATGGAAATATGGTACTCACCTAAACACACAAATAAACCCCGCTAAATACTCGATAAATAATAAAGTAATATATTTGCTGAAAACATGGCTACACGACGGAGTAAGCCTTTGAATACTTCAGTTTTTATACGCAGTTTTGTCATATTTAAGCATTTTTCGTAATTTTTATAAAAATACTGTAGCAATAAATTAAAAAGAAATCTATGCATATAGGACTATAAAAATGAATTTGTGTTTGTCTAACCTAATTTTTGTAACACCTGTTGAGAAGCCATCGTAGCATCTCAATAAAACTTTTGTGTAATCCATTGCCTACTTGTAGACAATTAAAAAAAATGCATAAAAATGCCGGAAACAAAAATGATTAAAATTAATGTATATATCAGACATCAGATACTTGCATTTCTTTCATTGCCGTCGCTTACATTAATAGATTTGTAATAGATTAAACTACAAGAGGAATTTCTGGTACGTAAAATGTACAATAATTTAAGATTATCAAAGACACGAAGCATTTGTCTTTTAGGAGTTTAATTATGTTAAATCAACAATTTATTGAGCAAAAGAATGCCCAAGAATATCTGTAGAAGTAGTCCAGTATATGATTGGGATTTTCATTTATAAAAAAATTCCATTAAGAGATTATGTCGTAAGATAATTATGTCAAAATTTTTTCTTCTAGATTTACCAACGTACTACTTCTTCTCTTCACAATGATTAAAACATGACATTCAAATAATGTCGGTATCTCCACGCATATCGGTATGCGCGTAACGAAGAAGTGTATGCACATGATGCAAACACAATACGAACAAACAATGCACATCTTTATTTACATAATTAAATTCAGAATTATTATTATCGGGTCTGTTGTTTTATTTAATTTCTTTCTCAGGCATCTGAAAGCTGTGTTATGAATACCCACATTCCTAAGCCATTCCATCTTATGAAACATCGAGACAAGGAATAGGTAGTAGCGAAGGGAAAAACTTCATCAATTCGTTCACCAATTTGCAGACTACAAAGTGTGCGCTTCATTTTGTAGTAGGTACTGAAATATTACGCACTACTTCAATGAAATACATGAAGTGAACTAATTGTAGTACTACAAAATTGTAAATTTAGCCAAAAATTATCGCTGATGGGAGGTTTGAATTTGAATGAGTCGTTTTATCTACATCAATTTCCTAAAAAAAAATCTGGAGGGGGGAGATTTCAAAAGACGTTTTAACTACATCAACTTACAGAAAAGTCGGTTAAAATTTTCATATGATTGAAGTATGTAGTTTGATGTATGAAATTTGAAGTATACAGTTATAAATATGAAGTTTGAAGTGTGTACTTTGAAATGTGCATTTTGAAGTATGCAATTTGAAGTGCGCCGTTTGAAGTATGTAGTTTGAAGTGTGTAGTTTGTAGTGTGCAGATCACTTACAAACGTGTGAAGTGTACACGTCAATATAATGTATTACTACATTGTAGTACTTAGTTTAGAGCGGACCCATCACTGGTTGGTAGTGGTGAACCTCATTAAATCTGGAATGATATAAATTAATGCATTTTATTGCAGCGTTCCAAACAAGGCAGTGTTTACGATTTCATTTCAAATCTTTTAGGTAATTATAGGTCGTAATAGAAGAAAAACTTAAAATTCTGACACTTATTAGACACTTTATGTTTGTTCTTTCTGCGTGTCATGGCACATATTTCATTCCCCGAATTATCAGAGCTATAATCAAAATATGTAATGGCATTTAATAGTGACTTTACTTTTATGGTGCGAGATATCTTGTAATGTTTGTGTTTAACGACCGCCATATTTCCTGGCTTGACATCTTCATTAAGCCGACCGATTAAATTGCTTAAAGCGCACCCACGAAATAAACTAAACTTTCGTTTTGACCACCGCAACAATGTGAAACGTATCAAATTTTATTGGAATATTTCAGTTGTCTTATTTTGCCGTTATGTTCATCCGTTTTTTTTTTCTAAGAATTTAGTCATAAATATTATTATTAAATATTACTTCATTTTTAGTAGAATTTGCACGATTTACGAATATACCGCACATATATGAAACATTAAATTATTAATGTGTGGTCTTGTCCGCATACTCCTCGCAAACTTCTGTTCCATTGTAAGGCTAAACGCACTTATTTAAATACAACTACCTATATACAAACAAAAAATATTTTTTTATGTTAAGTCTCGAATATATCGAATAAATTGAATAATAAATAAATATTTAAAACGTATGCAAATATTGTTTTTTTTTATTAATCTTGTTTAGAAAACTTTACTTAGGAATTATTTCCAATATTTTAGTTATTATAAATGTACATAAAAAATATTGCATATTGTATATAATTTTATAAAAGTGATCTAAAAAAGGTTAAAAAATTGCCGGCGTCAGGCGTTGCTTACTGTTTCTATACAAAGTTTTCTTAAACGGAAAGAAAGTTATATCATTACATATTTAAGATTCGCTTCCTCAATTCTCGAAAGCGTCACGTCAAAATATTAAGCTCCATAACAAACAGTTAATAAACGCTTCTATATGCTTCTTAAGTATCTAGGGAAATTATAAGAAAATAATATTAGACGCATGTGGAAAACTTTGAAAGGAAAGTTATTGATGAAACTTTGTCTCATCTAAATTAGGTACACGAGTTTGTTGATTATTCTATTTTAAATAATATTCGTCCCGTGTGCACCTTTCCTAAAATGGGATGATTAGCATCTTCACATTTTTCCCTTGCCGAAGGCGTAATAATTAATGTCGTTTTATTTTAAACCAAAAACCTCCTTTGACATACCAGAGATAAATTAATTAGACTTCCTAAAGACATGGCCGATTAAGATTATATCACAATGGAGATTAATGCTTTTTTACTCGAAATTTTACAGCTAATTTGGTTATCAGTGGTAAGTCAGTTAGACTCCCAGAAAAATAAAATGCTTTTTTTTTTTTTTAAAGTACGTTAAAAAATATTTTCACTTAACACCTGAGCGTGATGCTAAATGCATTTCGATTATTATTTTAAAAGGATACTATTCTTTACGAAACATTGTACCTATTTAGTGAAAAGGTATTTTTGAACATATATAATACTTAATGTATATTATAGATATCTCACAGAGATGAAACTGTATTTCTTACGGGAAAGTAGGTATAGAAGTCATTTGGGTGTACATAGGACTTATGACCTATCTTATGGTTGGCTTAAGTGATCACTTTACACAATGTAACCCAAATGACTTCTATACCTACTTTCCCGTAAGAAATACAGTTTCCTCTCTGTGAGATATCTATAATATACATTAATTGATTAATAATGTATCTGTGACATAAATCCAGCACTGTTCTGAAAGATTTGAACAAACTCAAAAATATTCTGAATATATAATACTTTTCATAATCCAATAATTAAAAAATCATCATTATAATATATGAGATAACTTTAAACACGATAGATACATGTAAACTTCAATTTAATTGTAAAAAAAGAAACCTTTATTTTTCAAAATCACATTTTATAAATAAAATAGAATTGCCCATGTCAAATTTATTACCATTTTAAACATATATTTCTATATTTTATTTAAATATACATTATAAAATAATGCATCTTTTACGCTCTTTCGGAATAATAATCTTCAATACAAAACATTTATTTACATCTTTTTAGACCAAATGTATTTAATGGCGTTTATTTGAGGTATAAATCAGTTAACAATATGCAAGTTAAAGGATGTATCTATTTATAAGTCTTCAGGCAAAGAAAACAAATTATTACTTCTTGTCATAATGGCCTCTGTGGCCCTCTTGACTTTTAATAGTCCGATTCTAATAAATAAATACACTTAACCCGTGATAATCTTAAACTCAAGTTTAATAGATTAATTCATTCTTTTAAGTAAGAAACTGCGTGAATGAAAAAAAATAACGAAATTCATTAATGCAAATTTAAGAATTAAAATTATACGAGTTAATATGTTTTAAATTACTACGCCTTCACAGTTATGAGTATTGAAAACTTGACAGATAACACGGAATACAAAAAAAAAACACACACAAATATACTCGTGTGGTCATCACACACATCTGGAAAACATAAATTAAAATGGACGGGAGTCAAATTATTGCGCAATATTTCATCATGGTTAAAGAATTCTCTTTTCGCGTTTTAAAAAAAAACTTTTTTGAAACTTCTTGTGAATTTCATGGACAATTATTTGTAACATGGTCTAGAAATTAAAGGGTTACCTCTTCGTTCATATCTTGGTAGATCAGCAGCCACGGCGCGGGTGATCAATGTCCGATATTATTGATAATTAATGATATCATTAATAATACGAATGCCTTCAACGGGGCGGGCTCTACCGGTACAAGACGGTATTGATCTTCGATGAGGGTGATTAAAATTCCTGACGAGGATGTAATTATATCCTCATTACCAACCACGTATTTCATCTGGAATTAAAGACTCAATATGCAGTTATGCATTGAAAATCCAGGTTTAAAAATTGGAATATCGAATATTAAGATATAGTTTGGTGTAACAAGTTTTAATTTAACATGAGTTCGTGCTTTTTAGTCTCGACTAATAATCAAGATAAGGGGTTCCATGCTCGCCCCATAAGATTCCAGCAGGTTGATTATATTCACACTTGACTTAAAAAATACTTAAAAACTTAATTTGAAATGTATAGCTTATATTATATTAAATCAATAAATAAATTGCTCTATTGGTCATATTAATTATTTATTTATTTATTTATTTTATTAATTGCACGGCTTAATAGCCTTTTACAACAGTTTATACATAATTAAAATACAACAAACGATTAAATGTAAAAGAAAAATAAAGGGTATAAATGTAAAAAAGTATATATACATAGTTTAAACATAATGAGGTTAGACATATATGTAAAAAAAGTATATATGCAAAAAAGTATAAAGTAGTGATCTCAGAAATTTTTACTCACCGATAATATAGCAATATTAAATTTGAATAACCAGGTATATATAAAAAATTTAAGACATTATATAAAAATTTAATATTTTGAAAAGAAATGATCATATAATGATTTTTTAAATTTTGAGAGAGATAGATTTAAAATGTGACATATGTAGGTAGTTCATTGCCCAGTTTGTGCATCCGAGGTATGCTAGAATTTATATTATTATGTTAATATGTAAAGACGGCAGCGAGCAACAGTAAAACTCGATACAAAATCAGCGTCCAGTAATTATTGAAATGTTGCTCTTTGAATTTCAGATGCAAAGAAGATTGAACTCTAAGTTGTTGTGTATTAAATTATTTTATTTAAAAAAAATGATCTCATATTACAATAAAGCTAATACAAAATACATTAAATTCTTCAAATGCTCCCACGAAAATAAAGAAATTATAAAAAGACTTGCAATTTAATAGTTATCCCTCACACCTACATGTCCACTAATATATACTGTAGAGTCCAATCGAAAAATATCTTTTTGACGTATTTTAAAATAACATATATTTGAATTGAAAGCGTTTTTAATCAAGTAAGCTCAAATTCTAATGAAATCTTTCTTTTGAAAGCGTTTTTAATCAAGTAGGCTCAAATTTTAATGAAATCTTTCTTTATCACATATTTATCTTTATTTATTCAGTATTAAAGATTTGGAATTTAATCGCCTTTCCATGGGTGCATTATTTGTACATATTTCAACAACTTACAAGTGTGATTTGATGATATTACACACAATCGAACAAAGTACAAGCCTCCAATCAGACATAGATTTCCGTTACCCCAAAGCCGGACAGGACCCGAATAAAGAAAGGCCGCATCTCGTAAATTTACCGATCTCCTAAGGGTTCGTAAATATCGTCCCATGAGGCAATAAATTCCCCAGTCGTTTTATTTAAATTTACTATTCCAAATGATTGAATTTGTTTTATTTCTTTGAGGTATTTTTATTAACTATTCCTAACTTGTTTTTACAGTGTTTTTAGATCATCTACAAATAATTATAAAACATCCTTCTATACAAATTCTGAAATATAATTATTAGCACTGGCAGAAATTCATTTTATAATGTCTTTACTTCTTTCTCTCATCTCTAAGAACATAACAAGTTTGTTAGATTATATACCTATTACCTGTTAAAAGCCTCAACAACCGCAAAGCATGCATGAGAAGATGTATGAATGTAACGGAAGCAAAATTGTGTACAAAGATAGAAGGGTAGGGCGTTTTATCCTCTCTGCCTACTCCTGCGGAGAATCGGCATGATGGTTAGTTAGTTATATTGTTTTTACAGTTTAAAATTATTTTATACCTAAATAAACTGAAGTTTAAAAAAAGCATAATCAACCTTTATTTTTACCAATCAAAAGCTACAAGTTTCTCTTGATTACCTTTCTCAGCCCTCAATGTTTTGATTTGAAAATTTTGTTGTGGAATGTTCTTATTTCTTATCGCGCAGACGTAATTGGTAAGTACTTTGCATTAATTTCTTACTTTTGTTATTACTAAAAAATGCTTATATTAAATTATATGTAGGTTCATGCTTCAAAAATATTTTATATTTTCATAATACTTGCATCTTATAAAAATTGTACAAAATGTAACACGTAGTTTCTTCAACTCCTTACCGTGTTTAAACATTCTTTACTAGACCTTGAATCAGGAACCAGGTAAGATTTCCGAACCGACGTCTTGTACAATAAGATTAAGTTACAATATCGTGTTATTACCGGACAAGATAAGAACTTGGTGATAGGAACACCGCAGGAGGATCGTCGTGGAGAGAATTAATTGTAAAGAATTTAAAGATATCAGAATTTTTAGAATTGCTTTGAAAAAGCGACAAATTATTCACGTTACGCCTTGAAGATTCTCAGTCGTTGGAATATCAATATTTTGTGATATTTTATATTTGTTAAAATAAATATGACGTTAGATAAGCATTGACCATTATCGTTTTTGTTTTAGAAGTCATGGTTTTGTTTCAAAAAAATAATCGAGGTTTTGTATTGCTACGTAGTACGCTCATTTTTAAATCGTCGTTTTTTTTGTATCTTACGTTCATTTTGTTAATGACTTAATGTTTTTGAGGATCTACACACTCACCATTAATATTATGAAATATATTCTGTGTTAAGAATGGTGATTAAAATGGTGTTGTACTTTAATCAATTTGTTTGTATAATAATGGTTAAAATGAAAACCTGGAACCGAATTAAAGTTTACCATATTTTTTTTTTTAACATACCTCTGCCTAGCATCAAAATAATATATCATTTTTTTAATCCCCTATTTCTACTTAATATATTTTCAGAGTAAGGTAACTTAAGATGCGCCTTGATCGATTTTGTAATGGTAATCGAAGTATCACATTCAGAAATCAAAACTTTAAAGCCGTAAATCGAAGTAAATAAAATAAACCGGTTAAGATTTTGATGATGGGACTCCTTCACCTTTGGTGGAATGTGCTGGAGCATAAATATCCTTATTACAAGGGAACATTTTGTCACTCCCTTGCTACAGTTATTTGTGAGGTCATCGCTTTGTATGGGGGCCTTACAATTCTCCATATGTTTGTATTAGGCAGTACAGTAAACGAACTTTGAATGTACTCCTGGAGATGAGTCTGATAAGCTTTAATAAAGTTGGAGGATTTAATCTCCACACAAAAGAGAATTACTTGATGGGTATAGACCCTGCTACCTTGAACATAATCTTCAAAGAATATACTGCTAGGACTTGTGTTATGGTTCTTTGAACCTTGCTAGGAAATAACGTTCTGATGAAACTAAGTGGATAAAAATAATGAATTATTTAACTTCAACTTCTTTTTGCATACCTTTTTGGTTTGTTTGTATTTTTTAAATTTATTATTCTAACAGTTTCATTATAATTTAGACCGTTAAAGAGTTATATTCTACTACCGTAGTCAGTTCATGTTATTCTATAGGATAACAACGTTATTCCATATAAATAAATGAGCTACATTACACAAATAATGACGAACATAATCTGACGGTACGCTCGGTTGAAATTATGCGTGATGTAATATTTTATCTGATGAAAACTTTAGAAAGACGGGCTACAACATGTGAATGCTTTAACATGCAATTACAAACATTAAACAAATACATGTATTGTGAAGGTACCTACTAAATACAGACATACGACGGCTCTTACAAAACCTTAGCCCACACATACTTCGGAACATACGTTATGGGTAATTATTTAAATACACCATTATTTCGTTGGAATATTTATTCCACATTGATCCGTAATATCGATAATCACAGTCATGCTGGACATGTTGAACATCGGTGTTTCATTAAAGCAAACTGACCATATTTAGTTAATAAATTCTACTGTACGATGTTTTTGTCAAGTGCAACTGAATATTCTCACTACAACAATTGGAAGTAGTTAGCGAAAAGGATTCAATTTAGAACATGTTCAAAATTGGCTTAAGTGCACCAAACTGATTATAAATATCGATACTATCGGTCTGTAAGAAAGGTCCAGGCAAAAAACAAATGTTTATAATTTTTATCACCCCTAGAACCAATCCACATATACGGTAGGTTAATTTTTTTCTTTAAAATACGCCTAACTAAACTATTAACAATAAAAAAGTATTAATAGTCTAAACACAAAATCTCACATTCAATTTATTTTAAAACGAACTCCAACGAAGAAATATCGTAATAACTTCAAATGTCAATGTCTCTAAAGTGACTTTATGGGGATTGGATCCTTTTTGCTTAACTACGCCCAATTCTACAACCATATCTAAAAAGCTGTTATTAAATTCTTCCTCACGTCTTCGTGCCAAAACTAGCGAAACGTTTTTAAAATACCTTCTTTTATATCCTTTATTTCACTTGAACGTAACATAATATCAGAAGGTCCTTTAATGATGAGCAGAATATATTTGCTTGTGAATCATCCGCAAACATTGTGTAATCTATATACTAAACTGTATACTAAACTGATTGTCTTTTAATGAGTCAACCTTGACGTATGTCCGGACGATCAGAATGAATAATATTTTATTGCATTCATTCACTCTCACTCGCCACTGTTATGCTATTTTTTTATATCGTCGAATATTACATTTTTTATTCACATTGCCTTTCTCGACACATTAATTATTTATCACATTGCCTTTCTTGAAGTATGCTTTCATTTATTTTTTCCAAGATCTGTATACTAATATAAATGGGCGTGTGGATTTGAAAACCACAAAGGCGCGATTCTCATAATCCAGATGCTAGATCGTGTCCAACGTCAGTCTTTACTTTCTCTCTAAGAGTAGCACAAAAGCAAACAGATGCTTACTTATATCCGGAAAAAAATTATACCAAACGCTTATATTTTTAGCGTGAATTAAAGTATTTTTGTATCGAATTCCGAAGTCGCAAAATATAAATATATCATTCAAAATGTTTACATGAGGAAATTTATCCTTTTTATCCTTCTGTTAACCTTCGTATACCCGCGCGTTGGTCTGTCAGGTTGTATTTACGACTTTTTTTTGTAAACAGAAATTGCTAGCGCATTGATTCACTGTTAGCTGCATAAACAGTCGCTAACTTCAATTCAAATTCAAACGACACCGATTGGTCGATTTCAGAAGAGATATATATAGAGACAGAAGAGAAGTTTTCGTACCTTTTCAGAATAAGTAACTTTTGTCGAAGACTGTAAGTAATTAATAAACTTTAAATGTTTTCAATAAATTTTATTTATTTTAGTTTGAACACTACTATTAATTTTTTTTTTCAATTATAGAAATCCTTTATCTACAAAAATTATATATCTAACAAGCGTTCGAATTTTTCGTCCCAGACGCCGTGCGGGGAGATACGTGTTATTTTATTTGACGTGGGTATGGGAAGGTTAAATGTTTAATTATACGTACATATATACGCAATACTTTTCAGGTCAGTAGAATGTCCCGTCGATGTCTCAACACAACATATTATATGTACCTATGTACATTTATGTATTTATATAAACAGATGTATCGCAGCATTTTTAAAATGATCTCGTTGCATGCATTGCATAGAAAAGATCATTTATCACTAATTAAGATAAATTATAGATGTCTTACAGAGACGAAGCTATTTATTATTTATGTAACTCGTTTACTTTATTCCTTACAACTACACTATCGCTATCTGTGATTGAAATTTTTCATTCCCATGAAACACAGTAGGTACCTACATAAATGTCCCCGCTGGTAAATGTTTATTTTTTCTTTATTTTTTTACCTGAGTATGAAGCAATAATCTTTTTATTATTGATGATCCTTCTGGAGACAATCCAGCAATTGTGTTATTAAATTTTTTTACATTCCCAAAAAAATATCATTCATCACTTTTGAACAACTTACTGGTTTCTTAAAATCGACATTTCAAAATTTTCTTACGTCCAATTTTTAAATAACAAGTAATAATATCTTTCAATCCTCCATTATAATTATCTTCTGTAGAGTTGCAATGCACAAAATTTAATGAAAGATTTTATTGAAGGTCTTTGGTCTAATGCAAACGAAATTCCCAAACGCGGTGTTTGTTCTTTACCGATTTGATTTAATTAGGTATGCACATCCGAGGCTCATGATGTCTTGTTATTATATGACTCCTCAGATCAAAAGATTCCCCGTTCGTGGCCGGGGGCAGATCTGAATTTATTTGTGTTAGAAAACTCTGAACCGCGCGTTATCTGATTTATATGCAGCGAGTGTTCGATAAAACATTTTCGTGCATCAAATGAACTTTCCGCTCGATGCATCAATAACTTTGCATCGTGCGCAGTGTAACATAACAATGAAACATAATAATTTCGTTCTCCGTCCGCCCGTCCGAAACGTCCGTAATTTCGTTCGAATTCACGGCCGGAGATGGGGCTTGAACCCCGGGCCAGCAAACCCGAACCGGCCGCCTAACGCATTTTGCTACCGCTGCCTCTCTGTGGACCGCCATAAAGATACTATAAAAATATATACTAGGGCTTAGCAAAGACGCGAACCATTTCATTTTCTGCCGGCAGAGGAAATATAAAAAAAATGTTCAGATATTTTGATAAAATACGTTATTACTGTTGCATGGGTGTCGGCTATAAATAATTAAATACCTTCTTTAGAAACCGGCATGTAAAACTACTGACGTTTTTGACGGGTTACAGCTAGTCATATTAAAAAAAACTTTATCTCACTGATAGCATACTAAATATTTTTTACTTCACTTACAGAAATGATACTAGTATGGCGATACACAGTGAGTGCTGAGTCACTCATTTTGCATTTTGCTTAGAGATTGAGTGAATTTCTATTAACAAAACTTCACCGTCATTTTTGACGTGTTTCGCACGCTATTGGTACGAATCTTGTAGGAACATTTTTTTTAGAATACTGCTATTCAGACACATTTATAAATAAATCACAGTGAATTTTTCACTGAAAAATGGAAATAAATATTTTCAAAAACATATTGGTACTGAGACTTTGAACACGGGATCTTCATCCTTTCGCATTCTCTTCAGTGACATATTTTCACAAGTTTAGTCCCAAATGATTTTTTTTTTAAATTGTCCTCTGCATTTTTTCACTTGTGTTAATTATCAGGGAATGATATTCTTTGAAAATTGGCAGTAGGTTAATTGAATGTAATATGAAAAATATTTATAGATTAAATATTTTCCATATATAACTTTTTAATATTTTGATCTATACTTCGAGTTTTTAAATTTTATTTTTGTTATCCTGACGAAAAAGCCATTAGCTTCGAAACATGTTGAATTTTTTCAATAAATAAGTGGTGTTTACAAAGTTTAAGTTTATGTTTAAGTTCATAACATTCTTCAGGACTGATTTATAAATAGTTTAATTTATATAAATTAAATTATTTATAAATTAGTCCTGAAGAATGTTATGGGTTGGATTAAATGAACCAGTAAGTGTTACGTCTTGAACATATATTTTTAAATGTAATATAATTTCATCATTCTTTGAAGCGTGTACAAGTATGATATATCTTTCATAACCGATCATGAAGTATAAATTACTATAACCTTCAAATGTTCGTAAAGATTTATTAAGATAAAATAAAACGCCCTAGGACAAAGTTGTAACAGAGTTATAGGATTATAGCCTGAGATACTTACTTTAGTGGACATTTACATCATTTATAAGCACACAACTCAAATCATATTTAAATTGCCCTAGACCTTATTTTTTAAGAAAGTAGGTTAAATTTTTAACAAATTTATTGTTGAAATATTTTTGGACTATTTAATAGATTTCTTTAGAAGCAACAAAATATTTTAAGTATACATAATATATATTGCAAATTTTTTAGAATTTAAACTAAGATAAAGGAAAATACTCATGACCCTAATATAAACTTAATCAATACATAGAAGTCATATTAAAAAAAAAATGACAACAATCTTAAAATGAAAAATACGGAAGTCTTTATAAGAGTTTTAATATTATACTCAACGCAGTAAACTAACTCTTATAAAGACTTCCGTATTTTTTATTTTAAGTTTGTTGTCAGTTTCTTTTAAAACATGACATTTATGTATTGATTTATTATGTATATACATACTTATAAAATTCCACAAGGACAAAATAAATTTTAATCGTACACAACAAACACGAGTTACAAGGCTGGAAAATACAATTAATTTCGAGGTACCTAAAAGGAAAACGTATTTTGGGCAAAGACAATTTAATTTCACTGCCCCGCTTGTTTTTAACAAGTTACCTAATGAAACTAAAGAAATAACTCTACACAAACCTTTTAAACATCATATTACTAAGTTTATAAAAATATCAGGTAGAAGGTATGCTGAAGAAGTGATCCGCCCTTGATCTGATTTACTTAGAATTGTTATCTTGATTTTGTATGTATATTTTCTTTTAGATTTAGATTCTTTAATTGTCTTTTTTTATTACTACATAAATACCATATGAGAATAACTGCCACACAACAGGTTTTTACCTAGTGCGGCAGTTATTAGTATCTTGTATTAACTAATGTAAATGTAAATAAACAATGAATAAATAAAAAAACATAATGGTCATGGGTATTTTACTCTATCTAGGCTTAAATTCTAAAAATGTTGCAATATTTAGGCCTAATATATTTTGTTGTTTCTAAAGAAATGTATTAAATAGTCAAAAAATATTTCAACAGTAAATTTCTTAAAAATCTAACCTACTTTCTTAAAAATGACGGGAATCGAACCCGTTACTCGTAGATCACGAGGCAAGCTTTTTACTAGTTGGTTGTCATTAAACCACTTAATGTTAAATTCCCTTTCTGCTTCAACACATTCCCACTTTCACGACAGCTTCACACTCACGATTACTCAATATTATGTCACGCCATAATCCGTTACGGATATTTCATAAGCTCCGATGGTGCTCTTGTTTATCTGAGATATGACAGCGCTCGTCCCTGCTGCCCTCCATCGCGGTGCTGGTCCAGCCGAGCGGAGTAATCACTTTACATGTTAATGTATCCATCAACCATCATTATACACAAATATTACAGGCAGGGAGGTACGAAGAACGCACAACCACAAACTGGTAAATAAACATACTCAAACTAAATTATTTTTTGTAATTATTATAGCTGTAACTTTAAAAAAAATTAACCGCTTACGTGTTCCACACAACCTTCAACACTGAGAAGTAGCCTTAAACCTATCTTAATGTGAAACTCTCACGAATACTATATAAATCAGTGTTTCACCTGAAGAGAGTGAGAGTTATTTTACAATGTTTTTCCAGGCCGTTATAATATTACAGTATTAAATTTGTCTTGAAAATATTCAACTCGTATTAATTATTCTCGTATATTAAAAACACATTTTGTTAAATCTGTCTAAAAATTAAAAACAATTTACTTATTATTATTATTTTAACTAATTTAGTACTAGAGTATATTTAAATACTTAAATGTTAACACGATAACAGAAAAATAAAATAAAATTTAACATTGACATTTTATACCCAGTTAAGTTAGTTTTAACAAATACCGTGTTAATCAATACAATCAGAATCTAGCACGATTTTTATGGTTCTATAATAATTTTTTCCAAATAACTGAATGATCGTTTTGGCAATCTAGACCATTATCAACTGATTAATATAAAATTACATAGAATCAAAAAATCGTATTTGATTTTTATTATATTGTTTATAAAATGTTTTCTATAAAGTTTATACTGTCTGTATTATAAAAAAAATATTGTGTTTATTATTATTATTATTATTCTGTACTTAAACTAAATTTATTACCTACTTGGAAGGTATGGAATAATCTACCATTAATTTGTAAAATTAATGATGTTAAAAAGGTATCATCTCAATAATAATTATTTCGTTGTCAGTCTGTCCATTCGTCCGTTCTTCCTTCGTAACTTCGTGTAACGTCTGTAACTTTTTATAGTACAAAAAGTTTCTTTTCTTTTTTTTTCTTCTCTTTTTTCATAACTAAATCAACACGTATTCTTTAGGAACCGACATGTAAAAGTACCGTCATTTTTGACGGGATACAGCTAGATAAAATATTAAATTCTATTTTGCTATTAATTTTATTTATATGTACTTAAGTAAATATGTAATTTTATTTCTCAAATATGATAGCTGATGTGTTTTTTCGAATGACGTAATTCTTTTGGAGAAGAATCATTCAATATTTTTTGTATATTACAAATATCACATGATAAGACTTTCCGTAAAGCTTGGAGGCATACAGACAAATCTCAAGGCAAACCTTCGCGTGCGCTCTTCCCAGGTTCTTAGCACGCCACTGTGCCACTGTGAGATAGACAGATTAAAGATAACTTGATGCCAGAGTTAACTGGTTGTCAAGTGGGCATCGGTGTCATTGAATTCAATTTACATGTTAAGTTGCGGGTACAAAAACCTTGTTAAGGGAGTAATCATACTTCGAACGGTCCACAACCTTATACAGTAGTCGTTTCCAGGAAATCGAAACCTCAAAAAAGCGTTTAGTAAAAATGTCGGCTATAATATATGTTATTAATGTTTACAGGTGTTAATGAGAATGTTTAAGAATCGGATAAAATTTATAATTAGAAGAAGCAACAATATTTCATGTAGGAGATCCTTATAACTTATTTATTTTATTGATTTTAACGTGAATGAAATATGTTATAAAATTACATAATATGTACATAATTTGCTTATAATTAAATTTACAGACGTTTTCGCCTTATAATAATGAAAGAAATTATATTTAAAGGTTTGTGAATTTAAATGTGTTATTAAATAATAAAATAAAATAATTATTAAATTACGATAAGTGTACAAAGAAAATTAACATTTAAAAACGAAAATTTGTTATAAATTTTTGATTTTTTAAAAATAATTTCATTTTTAAATAACCATGAAAAATTTTATCACATTAATTTTTAGATTTTTTTAATAAATTGCATAAAAATCAGTGGATCTATAAAACGTATCGCAAAATAAAATTTATTTTGTAATACCTCATTTACCTGGTGATGGTAAAGTAATTTTAACTCGTTGAATATAAATTATGAGGGAATCATTAAAAAGAAACACGCGGGTAAGTGCGAAAACCAAGGTGCTTAATTTCATTCATTGGTGGAAAGCGTAAATGGATACATTTCAAGATTCTTGAATGGTATGCAAGAGATAAAAAAAAATTACCCAGGAGGTGCACAGTCTCATAGGGTAGACGAAACTATCGAAGACGTTCGAGTTTGAGGCAAATATTGGCGGAGAACTGCGAAGAATGGCAGTCATTGAAAGGCTTTCATCCAACACTAGACTGACAATAGCTGATGCAAAATATAATGTTAAAAGGACATTTAAATAATAGAGTCTTGTATATACCGTTCATCAAATTTGTTCAACACTAAATTCTGCAGCTTGGATTTCTTTAATTTATCAATCTATTATTTTAATGCTAATTTTTTTATTTTTTTATGTGTAAGTTAAACCAAAGATTTCATTATTAAAACGAGAATTCGAAAACGAGAAGAGAGATGTATGCTCACAAACATTTTTGCTGTATATTATCTTCTCTTCTTCTTTTTACAAATTAGATCCTTTCATTTTATTGATTTTATCTGGGTTACATTTAGCAGCAAATCTTTTAACATACTCTAATACTTCCCTGGAAACTATAATAAGATGGTCATTGCATTATTTAAGACCTGCTCATATGTAAACTGGTTAAAATAAATATAAAAAAACAATATGTTACAGTTTATATATACTTATCTAGACATATTGCTTTCAGTTTGTTCAATATTCATTGGGTTCCAGTATAATACGTATATCAAAAAGACAACTTTAAAATAAATCATGAAAGTTTATCTCGCAGAGACGGTCTGTCATTCAAACTTGTTGGTTGATAATGTACCGTAAATATATGGGCGACACATATATTCATGGGTGAATTCTTTTTTCTTTTGGGGTCCGGTGAACCTTCCGGGTGGCAGGAGGTCTAAAAGGCTTTATAGGCCGGACCCCCGCGAGAGTATGTACATCTGCAAGTGCGCAGCAGCCCGCTTGCGAAACTTCATAATCATGCAATAAGCATGTCGAAACAGACAGAGGAATTTCATAACTGCAAATGAGGATTCGCGAGATACTCTAGATACGAATAATAAAATAAAATTAATATTTTAAAAAAAATTGCGAACGTATTATTTTTTGTGATATTGATCTACTTATGCGCGGAGCGAATTGAAATATGTGCATATATATTCTCTTCGAACATCTATGAATCCTGTAAACACACATACACTAGCTTTAGTGGATTCTATTATTCATTCCGTGTCCACAAACTATGAAAGCATTTGTTTCGCGCATGCGCATTCATGTATGCGTTTGGTAACAGCATCGTACATATAAAAACAACTTTAATGGTCGCGAGTATAATAAATAGAAGAGCATACATATTATGAAGCGAGCGGACTGTTTTGAGAAATTTGTTTGCCGCATTTTTAATAGTTTTTGATACTGAAAATTGTAAATTTTGTGAGTCTATAATTGAATAATTGTATTATAAGCAAGAACTTTACTTTATGATGATTCGCCGAAAGTCGCAACATTTATAAATTTTTGATGTTTCTACGACATTGTCATATAGAGCGTAAAAATAATACGCAATCCATTAAATAGCCACTTAAAATAAATATGAAAGAAGACGTAAAAGAGGTAGACCAAAAATGAGGTGGCAGAAGAATTTAAATAAGTAAGAATTTAATAAGAATTTAAATAAGTAAGAATTTAATAAGTCCACTGTGGCGTCAGCAACAGCCCACTGCAAAGACCGGAGAACATGTAATCTTGAGGAGGTCAGGACCAATATAGGACGATGATGATATGATGAGCTTCAAATAAAATATAAAATACCTACAGGTTGTATTATTACGATGAACTTCTAGTAATGAAGTTTTTCTCCCTTTTCAAAAAAACATTAGAAATAAATAAATAAATACGTTGTAATTACTCTACTTTTCACACTCGAGTGATACATAAAATCCAGCGAACATCCGAGTGGTTTTAATTGGTCACGAACGATTCTCAGTGCAATTTAAATAGTCAAGTTAAGTTTTAAATTAAGCGATAAATAAACGAAGTCTATTTCAGAAAACTATTAGATATGCTAATAAGGGTAAAAAAATCGCTTAAGTTCTAACATTAAATTTAGATCATAACATCAATCAAAGTATCACAAACTTGAAATTAATAATACTTAATTAAAAAAAAAACACTCTCTCCGAGTATTTGGATTGAGATCACATTTGAACAAAACCGGATTCGATCGACAGTCCACTTTCAATATAATGCTTGCGCAATAAGCTTTTTGTAAACAAAGTACTTGCATTTGCAAACTTGAATGTCGTTTACATCTCTCGAGGCTATTTTTGGTATGATCGCAATCGAACAGGTACTTGTACATCATGACAAGACCCGGGATGTCCGATAGCACGTGCAATTTGTTATTCCATGACCATTGTCCTCACGTTACAAAATTGCCATCCAGCCCGCAGGCTCGCGGAAAGATCCCTCTGACGTCAGAAAGGGTCTTTCAAAACTTTGGTGTTTTCCTATACACGAGCTTCATTTTAGTTTTGCTTTAATTCCTGCCGAGGACGAGAAGATGGTGGGCCTTTGATCTGTCTTTGGATGATAAACGATTTTCGACTCTTGCCCGAGGTTCTTGGTAATGCAGTTCGGAACAACTCAATTGATCAAACAATAAAGTCATCAGTCCAGTTTCGCATTCATTCCATTCCTTTGTGCATAGCGAAATGCGACGCTCCTGTATGCGTTTTCTTTAATAATGAATACTTTACTTTGAAATGATCGGTGTCTTCTGGCAATACTAAATAATACATTCCACCAAGCGTTCGATTCACCATAAATAACATTTTCAACTTATTTATAATGTTACACTCGAGAGGTTTTGGGTTCATTATTTCAAACTACACATATATATTATAAAATAAAGCAGTGATTTGATATTTATTAATCAAATTGCATCATTTTTATATTTTAAAATGCTTTCAGTTTTATAACAAAACATTTTTCCTGTAGTTATTTTCTTGCGTTTTAAAAATGTATGGGAAATCTTTCAACGATTGGTAAGACTTGCAACCCGAACATTTAAAGAAATGTCAAAGTTTACAGAAATAATATGTTTTTAGATCTATATAAAATGTTTGTTTAGTGATAATTTTTGTATTAAATTGCACTTATTTTTTAATTGTAAGTAGTAGCTGTAAAGTTTGGATCGTTCTATTATAAACCTACAATTTAAATAAATTAGGCTTATATTAATATTCATTCTCGATGGATTGGTGTTTTCAATTGTAGTTTTGGTGAGACACATTGAAATATGTCAAGTGTACTTTTTTGGTTATCACTTAATTACATCTTATAAGCCGATGATTGAAAGCATGTAATGTAATACATTACAATTTCTATACATTCATAAATTAATATTTTATGAACGTCCAGATTTTGTTACAAATCATACCAATGCTCGACCCCCGATATATCATATGAAATACAGTAGCAACTTTTTGATTTAATGCGCTGCATGAACTTGACCATCAACATTTTATTTCGACTTGATTCAATTGACGAATTTTAATGATTGATCATTGTTCGAATGAATTCAATCGACCGCCGAGAATACTCCGTTCCATCTCTGAATTATTGTTTTGGGTTTGCATTGAATTGCAGTCTAGATTGTTATGCTGGTTTTGTTTAGTTTTATAATTGAATTATATCAATAATGTATGCGGAGCAGTACCAGTCGAAACAAATTGCTTTTAAATCAAATGAAGCACTTTATATGGAACGGTTGCTCGATGGTTCGTTCATTGAAATGCGTTTTTACATATGCACATCCTAACAGTCAAACATACCTAAAACGTTTAATGTAGTGAATTTAACCACCTGATTTTTTATCTTTAATTTATAAATCGAAAAATTAAACACTAATCCATGAAATACTAGAAATATCCACGATGAAAATTTCAATCGGTTACTAGATTATTAAACATAAAATTTAATTATTAAATTACAAAACTATCCAAATGTGTATACTAAAAAATTAATAATATAATTTAATATGTGAAATGTGATTGTTTTGTGTGACATGTATTTTTTTTAAAGAGACTTACAGAATACTAGGTACAAAATATATTAAAAAACAATACGTAACTTATTACACACTGAACACAATATCCAAATTACAAGTGTCTTCGGCCTGCTTCAGGCACATGCAATTTTTTTATTTTTTTTTATTGTTTAATAATATTTATTACACAATTGTGTTATTCATAGTTCCTCTCCATTGCTCTTGTGCTCGGACAAGGAACTTTGAATTTCTATATATAATTCCTTACATTATTTACATTTAATTATTTATTATATATTATATTATATATCTAGGATGAAGTAGTAGAGTAAACGTCTTTAACTTTGAAGGTAATGGTGTCTAGTTCAGTTCATAGAGATGTTCTTTCAATTTGCCCTTCAATTGTTCTGTATCCTGTATCTTTTTATTTCGATTGAAAGGTTATTAAAAAAAATTATGCCTGAGTATATGAATCCTTGTTGATATTTTTTTTTGCATTTTGGGATTTTAAAATTGTCTCTTAATCCTGGTGTTGTGTTTTTTCGAAATTTGTCTGATCGTTTTCTTTGATAAGTTGCATAATTGATACTCTTTTGTATATAGATTCCATCTTTGGGACTGGAAACATTTTGAATAGTGTTTGTGTGGGGTTGCATTAATTGCATTAATATAATAATTCATTATATTAATGCAATGCGTTCACATACAATTGACATATACTGCACAGCGATAGGCGTGTACAGTGCACACAGTGAATAAGCAAAAAAATAGAAGTGATAACGAT
Organism: Agrypnia vestita; assembly: GCA_016648135.1. Lineage (NCBI taxonomy): Eukaryota > Metazoa > Arthropoda > Insecta > Trichoptera > Phryganeidae > Agrypnia > Agrypnia vestita. The sequence goes on from JADDOH010008816.1 coordinate 56,761, forward strand.
TGATACAGATAACCCGAACATAGCAAGTTATTAAAAAAATATATTAGATATGAATAAATAAAAAACTATAAATTTTAAATAGTAAAAAATAAATCTCCAGTCAAATTAGTAACAAACTGATGTAAAACTCGTGGTTGTTAAATAAACGAAGTCCGGTTTATATAAACATCAATCAAATACCGGATCAGTACTTTTATGTACACCTAGGTGTTGGATGGTATAAAATGCTGTTCTGCATACATTGCCAGCCCGAGGCTCTATAACTTTTATTGGCTGCAACAAGCACTACCGCCGAAAGTGTCCTACATTTTACAGGTTATCTGTATCCGCCACATCTTGGGTTTGAAAATGTACCGCTATCTTATATTTCTTTGACAGATGTAAAAATAGTTATGTAGAAAAAATATAGAATTACTTGGAAGCGCTTTCACCCTTTGTCGTGTTGCACTAAATTTACTGTGGAAGAGTTTAGAAATGCAAGAGCATTTTTATTGTAGATTCAGCTGTCTTTTTTATCTACATAAGATGATGCTTTTGATGCATAAATTAAAACATATTTTTTTTACTTGGCAGTTGTGAGTGATAGAGGGACAAGTAGACAGTGATATTGCACTATCTTCTGTGCACTGTCAAAGTCTAACCATAGATATTAACTAGTTCTGAAGTAAGTTTTTCTTTTTTCTTCATCTTCATATAACGTATAGTATTATCATGAATGCCTAGATCTCTAATCAAAGAATAGAATTGACTGTAGAAAATGCAATTGTATTATTATTATATTCATAAATTGATGTATTTATCAAATTATTTTTCTTCACTCTCTTCTTTTGTATGTTCTGTTTTCTAGTATTATAATTCTACATCCGAATTCAGTATAAAACCTTGTATGGACCTGGTATTGTACCTAAACTAAAAAAAATTCTAAACAATTTACAAATTAAAAAGTTCATTTAGTACATTCCTATATCCTACTTTCGTTTTTTCCCACGTAATAATTTGTTATTCACTAATGCCCATGTGAGCTTTAATATAAATTCATTTATATTTTTAGTATTTACGCACATATCATACCTACGTAACGTATCTACTTCATATCATAACATACTTATCACAACTATGAGAATCTATACTAAATGAAAAGATTGCATGGTCACGACATTATTTTTCCCTTTATTGACGGGATTTTTCAAAATTAAAATCAATAATAACGCATGTCTAGTTTTATTTTAAAATAAATCTAAAATGAAATAAGTTTATACATTCGATATCTTTTTATTTCTTTTTAACTCTTCATTATTTCTATATTGATGAAACAGGTCATATTTTGACACTAAGTACATGTATTTGATACCGAATTTCAAGGCTTTTACGAGTGTTCAGAAACTTCTGTGCATACTAACGTGCGGTAATCCATCCATTACGAAGGCAATTATTGCAGGGCTAATCTCCCAGTTACATGTAAATAAGCCCTGAAGACGGACACTGCGATGTGTTCTGAATCGTGAGCGTGTACTAATGTATCTAAAGACGCATAATAAGTCTCGAGAGAACACTGCACGGATAATTCAATCGTGATATTTAATCCGGTTACTTAGTGAAGTTTGGACAGAAACATTTTATCGCACATTTAAAATGATTATTTCTTTCCATCTGGTTATTTCTGTGACTTTATCATGAATGGAAAATAAGTTCATTAATTTAACTTATTTTTCTTGAAACAAAACTAAAATTGTTAACTTATAAATGAATAAATGATCAAATATGTTCAGCCATTATTAGAAATAATAGATTAACGAGATCTGTGTAAGTGATTTACTTAGATACACGTGAAAAAAATGTCTTCTCTACGGATCTCTTCATGTATTTATAGAAAAAAAATTGTTTACTATTTTTCAGTTTAGAATGTTTTTTTGTATATATATTGGTGAGTCATCGTAGCTTCAAAATATCCGCAATTATTATTTGCCAACGATTTTCATAGAAGCTGGTTATACACGTTTATAATAAAAAAGGAGATTTATTTGAAAACATACTTACCCATCCTATAATTAAATTAATGGAATACGAAAATTTTTATTTTGATGAAGTCATCATCTTCATGAAGAGAAATGACGCAGTGAAATCAAAAATCTAATTAATACATTGAAATAATTGTGCTTAACGGAATGATTTGAACAATAATTATAACAAGAGTTAAATATTTTGAGATTTAGGGATTCAGTAAAAAATTTATGATTTATTTCATACATAAAATCTTCTTCAATGAATGCAAATTAACTTTGTGGTAAAATTTTTATATTATTAAAATTAAAACAATTCACCTTGTTTAAACCACTAATTTAATTTAAAACGCTCTACATGTTTCGGGACCAACAGTCTCTTCTTCAGGAAGATACAACGTATCCTAAGGTATACTATAGTATACCTTGTATCCTCCTGAAGGAGGGACCGTTGGTCCCGAAACATGTAGAGTGTTTTAAAATAAAATTAGTGGTTTAAACAAAGTGAATCGTTTTAATTTTAATAATTAATTAAAATCTCTTATTTGATTTAGTGTACCTATTAAATAATTTGATTAATATATTATCTACTTGAATAATATACTAAATAGAATGTAAATGAGAATTTAACGTTCTTTTCATTGAACTAAAGAGCCATTTAAAAAAATATTTTACCACGGTTATATTAGCTTCACCTGTTTGTCTGCTTGTCTGGACGGAAACTTATAATCGATGTTTCACCCGTTTTCTAATTCCAAACGACCCGAAATTTTGCAAACAGGCGTATTCTCGATGACAACACATGAATCAGATTCACTAATTAATCAATTAATCCATCATAATGAATAAATCAAAGTTGCATATGGGAAATTAGTTAATAAGCTCACCAAAAGATGGCTAGTTTCCTTACGCTGGGTTATATTAAGACTATAAAGATAAATACATTATATGAATTTAAAAAAAAAACACGTTTATATTTATAAATGTACTAAAATTTAAAAAAAAATATCCTCCAAAAATGTTTGTCTCATTCTCCAAATAAACGCGTGAGCCCTTTCCCTCCATCAATGATAGAATTCTTTAATCTATATCAATATCGTAAGCGCTCACCTTTTATTTGAGAGTGAGGCAAGAAATTTTGGCCAAAAATGTATTATATTGCCAAGCACTAGAATTAAAAAATAATATAACAGATCATTGATACAATATTTCAATAACGATTATATTTACGAAAACACAATATTTAAATAATACGGGTTAAAAAACTGGTATGACAAAAAACACACGACGTGACCTAGTCACTCAACATAATCATTGGTCAATTAATCACGTGACTTTCTGTCACAGCTGTCATAATGCCTCGACGGAGCCTTATCCAACATCCCTCCCTATTTCGTGGTGATCCTTCAATGTTTTAAGTGCATTACCGTTTCATATCGGACACACGTTGGTGATAAATTATAATCCTTTAGTGTTTGACGCAACCTTCGCTTCTAATGAGCTAGGTTCTTCAACACTTGGACGTGGATCTGATCAAACTGGTATTCTGGCTTATTTTGTTTATATTTTTTCACGATAGGTTTTAAGAAATGACAGTTAATATTACACTCCTTAGGTTTTGAATTATTCCACAAAAAATATAAATTCTATTGGAATTATAGTAAATTTATTAAAATGCGTCGTTTTTTCCCATATCAAGATTAATTTTTAAAATAAAAAAATCTTGTACCTTTGTTAAGATGCAAATAATATATTAAAAGGATTTATTTTTAAACATTTATTTGTTTAAATCTTATATTTATATTTCAATAGTCAAAATAAACAGTGTATCTTTCAATACATAAAATTAAGAATATTTTCATAAAATTTATTTTTAACACATAATGGCTGTAGGTAGCTACCTACATTTTTCGTACAAACCTAATAGGTATTGAAGTTTTTTGCGAACAACTTTTTTATTAATATTTTCGGTAAATTCTATGCACTATCGAATAGCTTGTTGGTGTAGTGGTTATGACTCTCGCCTAGTGATCCAGTGGTCGGTGGTTCATGCCCCATTCCAGGAGACAAGCAAGATAATATATTTTCTTAGAACAAGCGTATAGTTCAATTTGAGAATATTGATGCGATATTTATTCCGATATTTATTTTTAAATAAAAATAAGGGCCAACGAGATTCGATATATTAATCGGGAGCGTTAGATGCATGCGGCATCATAGAAAAACATAATAAATTAGTAAGGGATAGTGTTGCATAATTTGAAAAAAATATTTTCTAAATTATTTTACGTACATTAATCTCTCAGAAATACATAGTAGTAAAAACTGTTAAAATGAGCAGCAAAATAAATATTTAAATAGATAGTTTGTGCTATTTTTCATAAGTTATTAGAAAACTGAAGACGAAATGATGGTCATTTCACAGCCATTTAAACTGGTAATTAAAAATTATTTATTACCATGTTTTCGGGCTACGTGAGTTTCTACACGAACGCAGAAAATATAAATAATTTATTAGGCACACGATTGATTTAAAATTAATAATTTGAAAACACCTGTACGCATTTTTAATTCATGTAGTTGACCACAAATCGATAGACCCCCAGCTACAATTAGAAGCTCAGTTATAAGAAAATATTTTTTGGAATAAATTAATTAAATGAAGCAATTATTTGAATGCAAACCTAGTAAATTAGCCTCGTATTTTATTTAAATGATTATTACTATGATATAGTTAAGTATCGCTAAAAGCAGATGGAATACAATAAATATTTTTTATATCTTTTAAATTTTTACATTTATATTTTGAATATATGTAGGATAATGATTTCGACACATTGTCATTATGTACATGTTATAAAATTTCATACCCAATAAATAGTGTTGCATTTAATATGTTGAGAGTAGAGTATATGAGTATATATCTACATTATATTTAAATGTCTTTAAATACTCTTCAATTCTAGAGCTTTGTAATGTAAAAAAATAGACCTGCATCCTTCGTGTCCATGGCGCTGTCCGTGTCTCTTGTGGGTATAATTTAATTTGTATCATTGAATGCAGGATCCCCAGGAAGAGTAAACAGGTGGAGATGTGAAAGAACATCAATCTCCCTCCCACACATTATCTTTTTGTCCTCTGTTTGCGTGCTTTAAGCGCGGCTGATTTGCATTTTGCATTTTTCGTCGCCGCCGAGATACAAGCCCTAGCGCGCTGTACGGGAGGAAGTGCGAAGGAAAGCAATAAATGAAAATAACATTAATTGGAGCTGCGATAAACATCCTCGCCACACTCATTACCCATACAAAATAATGAAAACATACAAAGGTAGAAAATAAATATGCACACGTCGAAAGACATAGATACCATCGCCTTACATTTTACACAAATAAGCATTCTCTTTAGCTTCGTATTTAAATATATAAATGTAAATTAATTCTTTTATTTTGTAAATCTATACACGAGAATAATCAAATTTTGTAATTAAGGAGATACATACATCATACTTTGATAATATAATACATACAGTTAATACAAACAAAAAAAATGGTTATGTGAACTCTTCAATTGAGAGTGTCTGCAGCATGCGCTTGTATTAAAATGAAATGCACATTAGAAAACTATAAATAATAAAAAACCACTTAAAACACACAATAAAAGAGGCGTTGAAAATAATATCATACGGTAGGTATACACAAAAACAAGTCATGGTCAATATTAAATTTGGTTATCTGAAGTTTCGAAATACACTAGGAACGGCTAATCGGGGGTGTATTTATTGGTGCGAACTTTTTTTTTAAAGTTGTTTAAAACTACTAAACGCATCCACCCCGTCCACGTCTCGATTACCTGTTATCTACGGATGAACTGATAGAAAATTGGTCCAAGGAAACTATGCAGCCTAATTAATTTCATCGTTGTAGAGATGTTTATTCGTTACTCGGCGTTCAGTTAGTACTTTGAAATAAGTTGTAATTAACTCTAATTTCTACAAAATATATATAAATAAAATATGTGTCCTGTAATATTTATACCATATTTGTTTTCATATTATTCAGATTTTAAAATATCATATATGTTTTAGAAAATATCATGATAATTAGTTATGATTATTTCAAACTTTAAATAATATTATATACAATAGTAATTAAATAGCCCACAGTAGCAACACGTTTATAGAATAAGCTTAACATAAACGGTCTAAAACAACACCAATCATAAATAGTCGAGCTACGCGTCCTGAAGCACTTCGACTATGTTCTGAGATGAATGGAGGCGATGTAGCGGCTGGTTGTTCAAGGCCGAAATGAGGAATCCCGCTCTCGCTGCAGGTGGACCTGGTGAAGTCAGTAGTAAGCATCAGCCTCCAGGAAGTCCACAGGAGCGCGAAGACCGGGACGCATATCGCATAGATGGGAGCCCAGGGACCACGGCAACCCAACTACAAGTCAACCACCACAGGAGAAAAAATAAAGTACACACATTGTAATATTAAGAATTTTACAGCGTTACCCCATTCTAAAAGTAAACAAGATTGTTTTATACGTTCAGTTTTGATATTAGTGTGGGGGTTGGTGTAGGTAGAATCGACCCCTTGTGTGAGGTCGAGAAGCTACCCCCTACGTGCTGCTTCTTATAAGGGTCACCACTCTGTATTTCATTCAGAGTTCAGGGTTCTCTGATGTTGTGGGTGAAGTTCTAATGTCGCGATTTTACTTTTTACGAATTTACTTAAAATATCTCGCTGTTCACTGGATCCTCAATGTAAATTTAAAAACATATATACATATATGACAGACATAAATTGATCCTCAATAATTCGTTAATCATAGAATCAAAGCGATTTTTTATACGGGAAAGTAGGTATTGAGTATTGAGTAGCTTGTTGGTCTTCTGGTTAGGACTCTCGCCTAGTGATCCAAAGGTCGCGGGTTCGAACCTCACTTCAGACCAGCAAGTTAGTCATATTTTCATAGCGCAAGCGTTTAGCTTAGTTTGAAAATAGTAAGAATATTGAAGTGACACGTATTCCGTGTTCGCACCTCAATTTAAAAAAAAGGTATGAAAATCTATTTTTTTAATATTTATAGGGATTACCTATGACCTAACGTACGATTGGCATAAGTGATCACTTTACACAATGTAACCGTTACCAATTCTACCATGATAGACTACCACAACTATCAACTTTTTGGAAGTTGTGTATATGTCAACTTTGTATGTTAAGATTGCACGCCATATCCCATATGTGAATTGTATTACCGCCCCCCTCTGTCTGTTTTTCATTTTTTGTCAATTTGTCATTCTCATAAACCAGTAAATATGTCGTCGTTGGTGTGAGATATCTATTTTTTTATTAGAGTTATTTTAGGCAATAATCTTTTTATATGTATTTTACATTTATGCGACTTATTATTACAAAATAATTTCAATTTTTTAAACTCATTTTTAAATCATTTTTTTATATATTTAGAATATTTTGATTATTGAATTATTCAGAATAACATACTACATGCATAATATTCTGAAATAATTCGTCTTTATTATTAATATGTTTAGCACAAAAATAATTATTGACGTAACTTATTTTTACACAACTAACGCGGTTTGCTACCAAGCGGTAAAGGAAGGAATCATTTAAAAATATATGCTGAGTATTGACTTAATGTATCGTGAATCAAGGTTTTCTTTTTTGCACTTCCCCCGTCACGTGACAATCAATGCATCTCGATCTCATTTTACCAGTTGGTGGAATGTCTCGTTGTCAAGGTAGATACCACTGTATGTTGACCACATTATATTTTAATTACATAGCGCAAAGTTGTTTGGGTGAAGCAGCTAAAACTCTCGACGATACGTTCAGATATTGTGAATTTCTAGGTCAACGCAACTATTTTCAGCATAGTTATTTCCATCATAAAGTATGAAATTTAAAATTTAAACTGTCAAAATGAAAGCCTAGAAGCTTTATTGTTTTCAAAGCCCCGATATTTTCGTTTTATATCAACAATAAGGAAAAATTCATAAAAATAATGTTTATTAAAACGCGAAGTGAAAAATTATTTGAATGTTTCGAGACCCGCTTTAAAAAAATAAATTGTGATGATTTGGTTTGTTTCGACTTTTTTTTTTGCAAGCATATTTTTTTAGTGAAATATGAGATGATACAAAATTTATATATAAAAGTTGGGCATTATATCTAGTAATATATACACGTAGTATTTTGAAAAAAATATTGAATCTTTAGTCGACAGAAACACTTTTATTTATACTTTATATACTTACTCTAACCTCATTGAATTACATGGATGCACACGGTTCTCTTAAGGGTCCCGCCATTGTTGGAAACATTCAGGAACGCAACATTTGGAATGGTGTTCACCTCGGTCATCGCGTTTCACGTAATGTCTTTATTTTTTACTTGGAGAATAGCCAAAAATCACACGGAGCCATGTCGGGAGAGTAGGAAGCCCAAAAAATATACACATAGGAATGCTGCGTGGCCAAGAAAGCCTGAATCAAATGCGACGAATAGGAGTTCCAAACGGTGGAGCAGAAGCAACGGGGTTGAAGAATTTAGTATTATGAATAGGCATAGGATACAGGCAGATATACAAGTGTGTTGCGACATTTTCCCCTTTTTACTACATGCCTTGGCTATTCGACGTCTGTATTTATTTTTAGCGAATATATGAATTCGACACATTTCTCACGCGATTGAAGACGTGCGCTAAATTTAGCAAAACCTCGCATTTCGGTGCAGCCAGAAGACGCGATTCTGGTTTCCCGTTATACCGTCTGACGCGCGAGGTCGACCAATTAAGCGACGAACCCCCCCAACAGTCACCACACCGCACCGTGGGGAGAAAGCGGCGGTCACACCTGACCGTGCGGTGTCACGTGTCGAGCGCGGAGGCGGACTGCGTTGTGCACGCACCCGAATTTGCATTCTCATGCCCATATAAACAGTATGTTAATATTGACAAGGTTGTTATATCGGTTAAGGTGGTGAAAATATTCAATCGCATATTTTGAGACCTGTATTATATTATAAAAAAGTGGTCATTCTTCCCGACGAAACACGAGCGTGCAGTAATAAAAGTTGTTTTACGATTTCTTTTTGGAGTATTCCGTTATCACACCTGAATGTTGCGTAACCAGATTTGCTTCTTGTCTCATAATAATTTTTCTCAATTTGTACCTTTGTGATGTAAATTTGTGATTAATTTCGTTGAAAAAGTGTATTACTTTTTTTGATACGTGCATATTTTTTATTTAATTAAGAAAAAGGTAAAAAAATTGAAATATTTTGTTTATTTAAAATATTAGTGTTTTCAATAGTCAATATAAAACCTTACAGTATAATTAGGAAAGTAATCGCTCCTACCAGCCTATGATTATCTTTTTGTATTGAACTGCTTTTTAAAGTGTAACAGCTTAATTAAAGTTAATTATTTAACACAATTTTAAAAATTAAGGGGGCGATAATTTTTTATTTTAATAAAAACAACAATCAAAATCTAAATTAAAATGTTACTACAATGAATAAAAAAACGCGTTGGCGATGCTGAAGAATCAAAAGTAATGAAACTAATGCGTGGTATTCTATCATCTTAAATATTACCTTGGAAATTCGGCGAGAAAGGAATAAACGCATGTAAAATTAAAATATTTATTGATGAAACGGATATTTTATATTCCCTTAATTATGCACCTCTGTTGTAAAAAGTTCTTTCTTCATGAATATATCCATTTTATTTTTACATTAATTCTTAACTTACATTCATTTTAACTACTATAAGCCATGAGGCCCCAATTAATTTAGGGAATAAGATCATCAAATCACTCAGGCTTGAGAAAATAACATGTATTGTAATGTATTGTGCCCTCACCAGTAATAAAACCCAGGATCTATGATATGACAAGCCAGTGTCACGCCTATGCCACCGTGTTAATAAAAGAATCTCGAAAATAAAATGGCATGGCAAATGCATAAAATGCGCTTAAAGCAATCAAGCCAAAATAATGGGCATTGAAGCCACTATTATTAAACCACAACTTTAATGTTGCCAGCATAGTTATAATACCTGACACTATACTCCTGGCTATCCCGGGGCAATGCTTTTACACGCAGGATAAATACTCCTTGAAAGCAAACCTTCAAAAGGGCACATTAAAAGTAAAGCCAATGATACACAAAGTCAGTCAACACTTCGAAGCAGAACGCTAATAGTTCGCTGCGGACAGCGAAAGAGAGAAAACAGGATACAGACGTCAGCCCCTAGCCATAGTCTTCCCTTGCCCTAAATGGCCCAGAGCACAAGAAACAGCTGAAGAAATAGTTAATTTATAAATGTAATATGCACTTGAAAATGCAAAAATAAGGAGGTAAGACATAACATAACTTTATCCAATGTTAGGTAGGTAAAAGGCACATTTTTAAATCCATAGCAAAAATACTAGTAAACCATGAATAATAAGTACATGTTGTAAAAAAAATGATCATCCATTGCAGAAATAAAAGCGTCGGATGTCTTTAGATGTCGTATTGGAGTCACATATTGCGCATACCGTTGACAGCGAGACGTCTCTATACTACAATAATTAAAAATCAAGGAGATATTCTTAAACACTTGTCGGAGACGAATCTTCCAACTTTTTGGACATCTCGCAAAAAAAAAGCCAGGAGAAACTTGTTGTGGTGGGATCTGGAAGGGAAAAGGGAAGATCGACCGACCAAATGAAAAGGGTTACAGGTATTTCTCTGGTGACTGCGCTAAGTTCTGCAGTATGCTGGGAAAGACAGAGAAGAATAGTCAAGAACCAGGTTCCAAAGTTACGAGGGACCGACTTAAATGAATAAAAAAAACATAAAATTTTTTAAATATTAGACATTTTAAATATCTTCCGGTTTGAGTTTTATGGGATATTCTGCCGCGAAACTTTGGCAAGAAAATTCGTAGAAAAACGACAGAATATCCCAGAAAAGTCAGACCGGAAGATTCTGAACGGCCGTGAGAACATTTTTTATTTTAAATATCCTTCGAGCTAATTAATAGGTATACCGTGTAACTTAGTTTTTTAGCCGTGCGACAAGGCTAGCCACCTGTCATGCCGCAGTCCCCATGGTGGCGCAAAGAGGAGGATAGAATGCCGGATTGGTGTGTGGAATATTAGAGGAGGAATGGAAAGGAAGATGAACGTGTATGAGAAGATGTATGAATGTAACCGAAGCAAAAGTGGTGTGCCAGGATAGAAGAGTGTGGCGTTCAGTCCTCTCTGCCTACCCCTGCGGGGAAACGGCGTGATGCTTAGTTAGTTAGTTAGTCAATTCCAGGAGGTTACTGAGTTACGGGACAGACTGACAATGAACTTATTATATTTAGATTACAAAATGATTTTGGTGTAATTAAAATATTTTAAAGTGGCAAATAATGAAAAATAAATAAATAATACGAATAATTAATGTACTGATTTTTCTTTAATTGAATAATTTTAGTAGAATCTAAGAGACTTGGTTCGATTTAGTTGGTTAGATTGAGTTTATCTGGAGTCGAATGAAGGCTTGATATGCGAAAGAATGATTCGCTCCTGACCGGAAACGTCATGGATTGCGGCCGTAAGATGCTTTAGAGATGCATTTTACGAGTTCAGCAATCAGCGCAGCGCGCATCCCCGGCTGCAGTAGCGCTGAAGGCTCGCGAAGGTCAATCTCGTCCTAAACCCATATTTTAAGATGGGTGCATGTAAAGATCTTTTACGACCAAAGTCTGCGCGTGAAGGCTCATCAGCGGTTATGAAGCAAATCGCGTGATTAACTTCGATAACACGCAGCTTTTCTGGTCCACATTAATTTTAACTGGAAAATCCCGCAGGTACCTTCCCACTTGTCTCTCGCGGTGATTGCGGAGATTAACGGTTGAACACGAAAAGGCTTTCACTTCTAGTGGAGGCTTCGCAGGTTGGCCAGCGGGCTTTTCGTGTACTCGGTTATGTACGTGTTTGCACTCATGAAGGGAAGATTGTGCTGCAACTTGTTCTCAGCTGCGAGATTGCTAATTAAGAAATTGTTGTGTTAAGGGCTGAGGTTTGTACTCTGTTAAGAGATTACAAAGAGTGTTTAGTTACAAATAAGAAGGTGAAAAGATTGCGAGGAACGTGCTGATTCAGGTTAGTGTACAAGGCTACGCACGCGGTGAGATTGTCTTGTTGTGATGATGACACACTTAGTCATAAAACTGCATGTAAAATCGGGTTTCAGAAATTGTTTAGCTATAAAGGTGAAAGTTCGGAGAGTGTACTAGGGGTGTGTAATTTTGTGCCTAATATTATAATTATACACATTTATATTAATATTTTTATGGAGATAGTTCTACAATATTTTAAACGTATTGGATGAATTGATTAGAAAGACATGCAGAAAAAACTATCCATTGAGAGGATATTTGATTAATACCGGGAACAATTTCTTGTCATTACTAGCGTGGATTATTCAAATATTATGGGGATTGATTGTAAATATAAAGTTGCTAGCTTTTATAGATGGATATAATGGATATCTCGTTTATAAAATTTTACATTTATTTGTCTAAACTAAAATGGTTAACGTGATGTAATGGAAACGTATTCTCTTTTTAATTAAAAATTTCGGGTTCATATCCCGGTAGTTACGAAATATTTATTAGATTTTTCAGTATATCTTTCTTATTGATGAATCCAATTTATTTTCAGTTTTTTTTACATGATATGAGTTTTATAAGTCTTAGTCAATTTTTTTGTGCAGTGAGTGATCCATAAATTCGAGAGATAAGTGGTCTTATTCACAATATTGCGTGCGATTATTGTTACACGTTTTCTCGTGAAACATACACTTATGACTTTTCAATATTGGTATTGTTTTACGAAACAGAATTTTTAAAATAAGTTGCACTAAACAGAAAACATTGAATAATAAAAAAATTCACAGAATTCTTCTTCTGTCCGACTGTATTACACAACATTTTATGGTCCATAATTCCAAGAATTTCTGCAAGACAGAGTAATATATTTGATGTCCTAAAGATCATTTATTTAATTTAATTAATTGAGTTATCATAAAATCTTAGCCGCATTAAAACGGAAGAAATATCAATCGAACGGTGATTCGGTGTAACACATTAACGCCAGTTTCAAAAGTGATGAAAAATAAATTAAACTTATCCCGTGTTGCCAGATCAAAGGCCAATAATAAAAATAATAATAAAACTTAATTTTTATTGTGAATAAAATCATTAGTACCTACGTATCGGACTGATGTTACGTCGAATAAAAAATTTAATTTATTTAATATGACCCTCAGGATATAACCAATAATTTTTTATCACGCGTTTATCAGATTTATTACGCAACCGCATTTGTACGAAGTGAAATAAAGTCTTTATAAACATTTCTAATATCATTATTATAATAAGGCGTGTGAAGATATTTTTTGCCTTCATAATTTATATCACTTAAAAAAAAAATAGTATTACAAGATAAATTATAATAATTTTATTTAAATAACACGACTAAGTTCTTTCATAGAAAACCTGTTCACTGTTTACAGTGCTGTTTCTACTGATCGAGGCAATCGAACCTCGGGGAAGTCACTGAACAAATTATTGATTCCATAACCGTCATATTCGACTTTGAAAATACAGAATTGCCCAACTCAAATATCTGTCATTAATATATCTCTGTTAAAATTTATACAATCCTTAGACGTCTCAAGGGACCTTTAAGCAATCATGGATTTACTCTTCTTTCTTACACATTTATTTTCCTTTTTATCAGGGTGGACTTTCAAACTTTATAGACATTTTGTCGACATATGTACATTGCCTCTGAGATTATGTTTAAACCCATTTAATTATAACCATATTTTTTTTTATAATAGTTCTTTTATTCATATCTTATTTTTTGTATTGTGTTACGCTTCCACTACCTAAATAGGGATGACCAAAAAAAAAAAATTAAAATAAACAAAAAACATTTTATCCGTCCTTCAGTATCACAAATTTCTCTCACCAATTTTATAACTCTCGTTGTTTCGAAACCATTGCATTCGATTATGTAAATTTTACTCAATCAATTCTATCAACTATCAATTATCCTGAAATTTGTTCCTAATAATTACCTAAAACAGCGTCAACATAGATTGTTTCACATTCCAATATACAGAACCAACCTGCCGATGGTTGTGCCCGATGGAAGAGCTACTGTTATATTGAACGATATCACTTTGGATATTGATCTATTCTATGTCTTCCCAAGCAGGATTTTCCTACAACATTGATAAGAGTTCTTGTGTAATATATATTAGTATATATGAGAATTAATTAAATGTAATTTAGTAAATAAACCATGTATCTATGCACGCATATATTTAAATTTGTCATGTAGATATTATTTATTGAATAAATTGAATTAAATAAAATACTTATGAAAAAAATTATGAAACATTCCATAACATATCTTTTGTTATTGTGTAAGGTGTATAATTATATAAGGTATACTTATATACATATATACAATATACGTAATAAATCAAATGTATCTTAATAATTGCCACACATCTTTCGCCGAAGAGCGACGGCGAACAGTTCAAGTGGTCAACTGCATCTGAAGTCATTCAATTGCCAAATCTGCATCAGGATATTGAATGCATCGCATAATCTCGGCGGCGCATTCTTCTTCAGTTAAGATGGCCGCATTAAGTGTCTAGACTGGCCAGCACAATTATGCCAATGATGTTATTACTGCGGCATTGATATGTTTTACTTTTCGCCCGGTGAACCTGCCGGATTGGATTGGATTGAGATGATTATTAATAATACACTCCCACTCAGATACGAGTGCAGCGTTTACTAAAATGCCGTTAACTACCGAGTTTGGTCAGCACTTGAAAATTGATATTCACGAATTTAATCTTATAATATCTTGTAGGTATCAAAACATTTTAGTTCTAAATCTTAATACGTTGCTTTTAAAAGAATAAGTTGTGTCAACCTGGATTAAAGTAATCTTTTTAATTAAATTATGTTTAATTAAAGTAATGTTAAAGTTGTTACTATCCATGCATATGATTTTTTATATATATTACTTTACTTTCACTATTGCTTTTGTATTATACAATATATACTGTTCCTATTATCCACATTTTATATTTATATACTCAATTAATTAATTTATTAATCTTATAGTTATATAGTATTTTGTTGTATATCTTTATTATTTTTTATTCTCACTATATTGTTCAGCTGCTCATCTCGGCACAGGTTTTTCCTAGTGAGATGAGCGGCTCCATCTCTATGTCATGTAACAAGATGAAGATAAATATATAAATAAAAATAAATAAATTGTTTTGTATATATTAATGTCATAATATAATAATATAATATACAATAATGATTAAAGTAATGTTCAAACCGTCGATCATTACATTTTCCACCAAAAATCTATGGTTTTTATGAAATATTACTATTATTCAAGATGATACAACCAGCCCTAACACGTGAGTTTAATTTCCCTTAATGACAATGTCCTACAATTTGTTCTTTTGTACAATCTAAATTTCTGAACCATCGCAATATACGAGTGCATAAAATCTATTAAGGTGCAACCTGTTTGAATGCTCTTTCTTTTTAATGATTAATTGATTCAATCTTCTAAATGATTTATTTTTAATAATAAAAATATTTTTAAACTTTTTATCCTGTATTTTTTGTTTCTTTGACCTTACCGGTTTCAGACTATCGCGGCCATCTTCAGACTGGTTTTCAGACTATTTTTTTCTTATTCTCGGTCATTTTCTGCGCCTTTAATAAATCAACGCAGGAAATATCTATGGATAGTGAAAATCTCCATAGCATGTAGAAGATTATCAAATTATTATCAAAAATAATATTGATTTTTGTTTATGACCGTGCCGTTTGTTAAAATAAAGAAGGGTCGCTCGGATGTTTTGTGGGGTTCAGCGAATGAACGATGAAATAATGGTAATAATGTCGAAAATGTTGACAACGCCAGAAAGAGAGGGCGGCTGCGGAAGACGTGGCATGACCGGATTAACCAGAAACTAGAAGATGGTACTATTAGGAGGCTTAAAAATCGTCGAGCTTGCACGCAAAGAGATTTGTATGATCAGGTGTGTGGCGTTCAGAAGAGTGTGACGCTCCACCCTCTCTGCCTACCCTTGCGGAAAATGGCGTTGTGATAAGTACCGAATTTTTGTGAGTACAAACCACAACCCAGAAAAGGTCGCATCCCACATACCTACATATTTTGATGAAAAATATTATTACTGAATAAACAGGGTTATTTGAGTATACAGAGTTAATTAAACATTAATAACCTCGCAGGAATATATTCCTGCTTTGATTATAATTCGGAAATGTTCAAGCAGTTACGGAGTAATGCGATATCAAAGTTTGCATTTTTTTTTCAATATTTCTAACTCGTTTTTTATAAAATGTTGATCTATCATTAAAGTGACTTTCGATTACGAAAAATAATTCGTTTCAATACAAGTTAAATAAAATTATAAAAACCCTGCAGAAATTTCAATTGAAATGTTTTCCATGAAAGGTTTTTATTATTTTATTTGACTTGTATTAAAGTGAATGAATTTTTATATTCGACGTAAGTTATACTGTAACGTTTTACAAAAAATAATTCAGAAATATTGAAAAAAAAATGCAAACTTTGATGTCGCTTATCCCCATAACTATTTATATCAGGTCATGGTTGTTTGAACATTTTCGACTCATAATCAAGAAAGGAATATAGTTCTGCGGGGTTATTAATGTTTTCCAAATAATCATGTATAGTTCATTTAAATTAGTATAATATTCGATCGATTATATTTTTAGCGAAATGAGCTTTTTTAAATAATCAAATTTGCACAAGTATGACGTATGACAGAAGAACGTGTGTCCAAATGCCGCGCTCGATACTAAATACGAAAAAAAAAGTTTTACAAGTACATAAACGATGTACGAATATTTTTTTACTTGCAAATTTGACACTAGCTTGTCGCAGATTTAAAAAAAAAGTATAAATAACTACTTTATCTCGTAAAAATGCGGTAAATAGGTAAGTTATTCCACGCCCGGTCGTAGTACACTTGCGTATATAGGATAAAACAAACAATATCTACACAACCGCACCCAAACTAATTCGTACAATATATCTTCCCTTCTACTCCCGTCCCACATTCCCTCCACCCTCACCACTCGCTGTTAAATTAAATTACTATATTCAGTTGAAAATTTGTAATTGACATTATTTTAAAACCGTTTTTTTATATTGGTTAAGATGTTGATTTGCTGTTAATTTTCCCCAAAATAAAATAAATAAATAAATAAAAATACTGATCACGTCGGATTCGCTTTATAAAATAATAATCCGCATTGCCGGTAGGTTATATTGCATACTCAGCGAGTTACTATCAAGCTGTATTACAGAATACAAATATTATGTATGAGGTCCGTCAGGATGTAGTCTCGTTGGCATGCACTCATCGCGTCTTAGAATGGAAGCTGGGCTTAATAATCAGATAACCGTAACTTCACGATGGGCCGATAGTGGCAATTAAATTGCATGCCGCCGGTCGACATTGATATTTCAATTTGAAAAATTAATTATTTAGCTGAAGGCCTTATTACATGATTTACTATCCTGATTGTGTAATGGAATTGAGAGCGCGTGCAATTTAAATTTATTATTATTGAGTTTCAGTGCGGTGGACGATTAACATGGAAATATCTTTATTAGCTGGAAATTTCTAACAACTAATTAAATGCAGTGATTTAAAAATGACGTCTTGGTGTTAATTTGATAATAGTGTAATATTTAATGTATTGCCATTATGGAAGGAATAATTAAAATATATAAAGCGCATAGCTGATCTATCTCACACATAGAAGAAATGAACAATGAACAAGAAATGAAGAAGTGCATATAATTTACACCCACGGAAGCATTAATCAGTCCGCCCTATGCCTCCGCGGGTACAGGTCGTCTTCCCGATAACGTTGAATACGAATTCAACGAAACGTCGAGAATCGTTTCTCGGAAAAACATAGGGTTCATATAAATATCCGTAACCATATCAGTTGGACGCAAAATAAAAAACTTCGTACTCTGTTTATTCTAATTTATCTGTGGGAACATTTCTGAAACGAGCTTAGAACAAATGCAACTAATGAAAGCGGAAACTTTGGGCTGGGCGGCGGGCGGGGTGAATGTTCGGCGCTTCCCGCCCTTTTAAATACCCACTTCCGGCAGCGAGAAGAGCTGGCCGGATACAGCTAACGTTTCAATTCAAATTCCACTACACAGATGGCGGATAAAGGAAACATCGGTTACGCGCAAATTACTTTAAATCATTTCTGGCATAAACTGCATAAGTTTTAGATTCTATTTCCCCATTGAAGTTCGCTGGTTAGTACAACACTATCCAGTGGATATTTCCAGAAGAACAAGAGCAACTGTCGTACCTGACAGGATAGAAGAGTGTGGCATTTATCCTTTAATCGATCAAACAGACGCGCATCAGAAATGGATGTATAGGTCGCAAGAATGAATACATATTCTTAGATATACACAAGTATGTATACATAATTGCAACTTATGCGTAGAAAGATAAATAAATCTTACATAACTGGATGCTTCTGCTTCAGTTGAAGGCAAATTGTGCAACTATGTATAAGCATGCTTATTGTACCATGCCGTGGAAGTTCTTTAGGATCTCCAGCAATTTGGACATTGTTGTCATTTTCTGAGGAACAGTCTTTGTTTTCATTGCTTTTATCTTCCCTTGTTTAATGAGGTGTAACAGATTATCTTTCTCTTTGCATCGAATATATCCAAAGAATATATTAAGCGATACATATTAATGTGTATTTACAGAGAATATATCCAAAGTAAAAATATATCCAGTACCTGGTATTTGATTGTTGTTATTAGTGTTTAGACTTATTCATGCGTCTTAGTACGTCTTAACTGATAATGTTGTCAATCCAGGAGATCTTTCCAAGCATCTCAATTTCTGAAATAGCAAAATTAAAACTATAACATAATTAATAAAAAGAGTAGCTTATTAGTCTTTTGGTTAGGATTCTGGCCTCGTAATCCAAAGGTCGCGGCTAATAATAATATAAATAATAATAATGAGCACAATAATTAGTTATAGATATTGATCATAGTTATTTTCGACTGATCTCTACCAAACTGAATCATGTGTTATGTCCATATAAGAATGATTTTTTAATAATGAATGAATAAAATATTTAATTAAAAAAATCAAGTTCTTTTTAATTTGAAATACACGTAGGTACCTACTACACGAAACGATTGACCCAAAATATTGTGTAGGTATTTAAATTAAACTAAATGAATTATTTATATATTTATTTATTTATCACTAAAGAAGTCACTAATCGGAATCGACACAGGTTTCGGAATTTTTATTACCAAGAAGTGCTGTCGAAATATACACACGTTACTCGGGTGACTTTCCTCCACTTGATGGACCGGATTCTTCATCTCACTTAGATCAGGGTCAGGTTGGTGCGCACCATCTCAAAACTGGTGCTATTTTATTTACGGTGCTTTTCTATAATTTCCAGTTATTTACGACACGACTCTTCATCATACAAAAATTTGACAAGCGTGAGAGAGTCGAGACAGTCTCGGCAGACGACGGACAGAACTCATATTTGTAATATCTTAAGATAAAGGTGATGCTTTTTTACGAACGTGACTGTCGGCCGGGTCACTCGCGTGCTCAATTTTGTTTGTGTTTTGTTTTAAAATTTAATGATATAAATT
Organism: Agrypnia vestita; assembly: GCA_016648135.1. Lineage (NCBI taxonomy): Eukaryota > Metazoa > Arthropoda > Insecta > Trichoptera > Phryganeidae > Agrypnia > Agrypnia vestita. The sequence goes on from JADDOH010008816.1 coordinate 76,611, forward strand.
ATCTATAAAAGCAATTTTCATTACAAACATGTAGGAGCTTCAATTTCGAATACATCTCATAATCTACATATCTCTGGCTGAATTTTGTTTTAAAATTAATGATAATAAATTATTATTATCAATAAAGAAAATTTGTCGCATTTATATGAACTTAGGTTCATCGATCCAAACATTAGAGTCTGTGCTATTCTGAAAATAGCAATTTTGGGATGTCAGGTCTTTATCCCAACACTTAATAGATGAAAATTAAAAATAAACGAGACGTAGATATATGTCGGTGTTCGGTGTTCGTCGTCCTTAAATAAAAAGATTTGTGTATTTTCACGTATCTCTCTCAAAGTAAAAATCTTTATTTGCGATGTCCGATTTCTCCGGTCTGGTCTAACACCTGCCCTCATAATTAACGTAACCTCACAATTCTCACGTTTCGACTAAAATTACATGAAATAAGTAATAATGTTGTATTTAAAGATTATTTCAAATGCACTTATTAATTTCTCATCCCACAGCGTCATGATGTAAAATTATGGCATATTGTCATTTTCACGTTGGACCATAGAAAAATGATATATTATTGGACTCAATTTATATTTGACGTTTGACGGATAGTCATCGTGTGCATCTTTGTCCCTCTGACAGCACCACCGACGTATACTTGCGTCTCGTTTATTTTTTGCTATTATTTTCATCTATTTTGTTTTGAGATAAAGATCTGACATCCCAATATTGCTATTTTCAGAATAGCGCATAATTTTTGAATATATTTTTAAAATATAAAAACTTTTAAATACTCTGTATTTTAGACCATTTCGTAAATAAATTATATTTAGTTACTTATGCGTTTTATTTTCGCCTTTAGCTTGATAGATGCGATACGTATGCGAAATCTTGATTTCAAAACGCTCGGTTTTCGATACCACCCAAATCCTGCCTCTCTTTTTCTTCCCTACACTTATCCTTAATTCTTGACCTAATTTTTTAATACTAATATATATTTTATTTTAAAAACCCCTGGCGAAATTTGTGACTTAGCTTGCTAAAATATTATTAAAGATGTTTGATTATTAGATTAAAACTAAAGATGTTTTTAAACAATTATTTTTAGTTCGTATTTGTATTTCTTGATAATGTCTTTACTGGTTATGCGGGTTAATTTTTAGATTCAACAATATCTTTTTCGAATCAGAAAATATAGGAATGGTATTATACACGTGTCTGAGACAAATAACATATTTTTAATTGTTTTTTCTTTACCGATATTAGCCATGATTATTAGAATTAAAGAATCTTAGTAATAAATTTATATTTTTGTTGCTCAATGACAGTAATGCTTGACCATCGAGATTGTGTCGAGTACGCTATAAAATTTATTAAAAACATGAACGTCGTTCACGACGGCTTTAAATTGAAAAAAGTAATTTGAAATAAGATGGAAATTGTATCAACTACATACAAATACTTTAATAATCGTTTGGCCAAGAAATTAATGTTGTTGTCGGTAGTAAATACAAATACTCGCCTTTGAAAGCTGGCATTTAAAAATGTAGCAGCGTTATGCGCGTTAAATGTGATATTTATTAGACAATAGAACAAATTCACTTCAAAACCTTAAACACTCAGTGATATGTTTATGGTAAAAAGAGCCAATTACGTACTTTGAAAAGCCGCAGCCGTTAAAGCTCCGACGCAGACTCGCACAGACAGCAAAAAAGCTCGTCTTTGTAAAGTTCACACGCAAATCTTTCCGACAGGGCCGCATTAAAACTTACTTTTCTTTATTTTACACTAATTTTAGTATTTTGTTATGGCTAAAACGGTTAGCAGGGTTTTCACCACAGTATCATCCCGAAATCAGTTAAGCTGTATCCCTTTTACAAGAAGTTATTTTTTATTTATGCTTCAATAGCCCAATCACAGAAGTGAAACACAAAAAAAAAGAAATATCACAAAACACCTAGGCTTGAGTAAATCACATAGATTATATTGTGATCTCACCGAGAATCGAACCCGGAACCATCGGTGTGGAAGCCAGTGTCATGTCTTCTGCTCTACGAGGGCCACCAATTACTTATACATTATTATATTATAAGAGGCTGTTAATATTTTATGTAAATTTATTTTTGAATCATTTAAATCCACCTGGAAACTGGTTTCACTTATACACATTAAGTTTAGCCATCGCCCCGTTATTTATTTATAAGACCTAGCTGAATGACCCAGAACCAAAACTCTTTAAGTAACTAATTATTATTTATTTATTATGTTTGCATAGTATAAGTATATATTCAATAGAGGGAAACAAGCCCATGCTCACAGAAAGCAAGAATTTATAAAATCCGTGTCAGGCCCATTATGACATACCCATCTGGTATAGAAACTAGGGTTGTCAGTTATGTTAGGGCCAAAAACGTTCTTCGGACGTCTGAAATGAGAGTACTGCGCACTTTAGCAGGGAGGATTCCCAGGGACAGGGTTAGAAACTTTCAGATATAACAGACCTGTCAGACAGAAGACATCGTGAGATGGGGCAGGAAGAGACGGCGGTACTGGAGAGACCACGTGGATAGGATGGATGGCACAAGAATTTCCCAAGTGCTTGCCCACAATATACCAGATAGACCACCTAAAAGATGGAAGGATAGCTGGTCGTCTACTTCCCAAGAGAATGGCTCCTACTCAAGAACAGCTAAATGATCTAGAACATGTAGAATAAGAAATATAATAGCCATTACAACAAAAAATATACAACTAGGCATTATGGAGAACGGAAATGTAAAGATGTAAATGTAACATTATGGAGAAAAAAAATGGATAGATACAATTGTTACAGTGGCGACGTAATACAATGGTGAAAGACATGGAGGATTAATTGTATAAGATATGTGTATGAATATGAATGATGATATAAGAGAGATTAGAATATGAGAGTGAATAATTGCTTCCAGAGCCAGCTTTATACCCATGCTTTGTTACTTTCACATTGTAATATATTAAAAAGCTTGGATTTTTCTGCCAGTTGTTCCAAAAGGTATTTTATTGGAATAACAAATTGTTTTATAGTATACCAATCAGATTCCCGTAAGTTGTGGCGGGCAGATAACAAAAAAGATCAAAGAACTTGATTAAAAACTCAAGAAAATAATTACGACAACGAGGTGATGTTACATATAATTATTAAAACAAAATTCTGCGTACCAACAAAATACCTGTAATATACGGTGTTGTTATGCAAGAACAATACGAATGTAATACGTTCGACATAGTCAGTTGGAGGAACGAAGAGGACGCCGGCCTTTTTTGTTTTGAAATATTTTCAATATATCCGAAGATCGCCTTCGGCTTGAATTAACGGTTTGAAAGAATTCAGGATGTTGCGTGCAAATTGTTTCTCGTTACCACCGCCAATTACATTTCTGACGCCCCCGAAACACGGTATTTAAATTCAATTTGAACGCTCAAGTGCTCATTACCGGCTACTCCCAAGGGCTCAAACGTTTCCTCCGAGCGTATACTTAAGAGTACTCGGCAGGTGTACTTTACGATTTTATTAAATAAGAAATGCGTAGGGACTTATATTATAAAGTTCCCGAGCTTCGCGTAATCTGTTTAAGACTTGATAGTAAATATGAGTCAATCTAATTGATTCGAAGCAATTTATATCGGACATCATTAGATTCTTTTTTGAAAATTAAAATTATTTTGAGCGCGGACCTCGCTCATGAAATAAAATAAAAAATAGTTACACTCTTACATAGATTTAAAAAATAAAAATAGAATATCGTATTTATCGAATATATTTTTGCTTACTTTACAAAATAAAATCAATACAATTTTAAAAACGTCTAGAAAGTCCTAATAAAAATCGAATATAAGTATGGAAACGAGCACTAATGGGTTAAGAAGAATAAATATTTAGGATAGAATTTTAGGGTTTTAGAAATTTGTCGACCCGTTTAATGAATTTGCAAAAGACAAACTGAAAATGCGATAAAAATTCAATTTTAAGAAATAACAATGATTTGTCAAATTAAACCTAGCATCACACACGATTATTCCTGTTTCATTTGATTGAGATTAACTTATTTGTACTAGTCTACATTCATCTGATGTCGAGGTCGACGTTAATTCTCATACTGAGATATATCAAACTTAGTTATATATTTTTTTAAAGTGAGAAATTTAAAATTGTATATTTAAAGCGATGCGAGTATGAGATGATAAAATAATGATGTTTCAATAGATCACTGTATTATTACTATTAAGCATAAATAGATTAGGCCATGAAAGCTCTTCAAAATTAAAGCTTATTCCAAAATAAAGTTTAGCCAGAATTATATTTCAGTCATGGCGCACCATTATTATGAATGTCTTAAAAAATACCAAAAAGACCGGACATTGATGAGATAAATATTCCCACCGCGGCTCTTCAGCGATCACGAAGATGTATTTTGATCTTTGACGCTGGAGTATGTAGGTACTCGCGGTTTCCTCTCAACAACACAAGTTTTCGGAAAGCTCATAAATTAAGACTTTTACTAACGTGTTGAGTATGCTTACAATTTGACGACTGCAAATGCTATATTTTTGATACATTCGCCGACGGGTAGATTACGTGGGTGGCGGTTTTATTTAAAAATGTATTTTATTCTTGAATGTTTCATGACATTGTGATGTGTTTTTATATCAAAATATTTGGTTTATATTTAAAAGAGTGATGTGGATGTACACTTACACTTAGTAAAATAAAATGGTAGCCGACGAAAGACAGCCTTTCGTCGGCTACCATTTTATTGTATGTTAAAGGTTTCTAATTAAATATCAAAACATATTAATTATTTATTCTTGTCAGATACAAGACCTAATGTACCAAATAAATTAAAATAAAATATATCGTTATTCGTAAAAAATTTAAATGGAAAAAGTATTTTAATTTAGGTGATTTAGTTAGTACCTAGATAGACGTAGTTATATACTACCTGTTCTGATCTTGATATTTAATATGCTTCCATCAACTTTTATGGAGATTTCCTAACAACCAATATCGTATACTATATTTTTTCAGTATCGCCATCATCACATCTGACTTAGAAAGATTTCGTTATAGCCTGAATAATATTCTTGAAACATATCCTAAACCGAAAATATTAATTTTTAGTCTGAAAAATCGACGTGAATCAAAGATTCGTCTATGAATAGGTAAGAGCTTCATAAATATTTATATTTCTACTCCGTTATTACGCACCTGCGTAACTTCTGAACACTTAACTATAAAAATTTATTCGTAATATTAATCTACAGGTAAGATAAAATAAGCATTGTATTGCAGAAAACGCTTAAATATTAAATATATGAATAATAAACTCAATTATTCTTTATATGTGATGCAATTAAGAAAAGTGGAATATAAAATTTCGTAACACAAATTCCTATTTTTAATTACTTTTATTTATCTAAGACCATTTAACCGGAATTCCTTGCTTTATTTTGACCTCAATCTTAAAAACTGTCGTAAATTTAAAAAAAAAACATAATTAGGCACTTTCTTTTGGCAGTCTATATTTGCTTGTGTAATACACATCACATTCGTTATTTTATTTCGTATGCCATTTGATATTTACAGCCTCATCTCCGAGACGCATAGGTTAATGTTCATACTTGTACATGCACACTATCACCAATCAATTATCGCCACTCAATTGTCAACCAGTAACTAAAATTGCCTTTGTATCAATACATAAAAAGTATTGATTTCTAACTGTCCAGAAAAATGCCTATATTACGAAAGCTTCCAATTATTATTAACCATGTGATTGAAAAATATATGTCTTTGTACATAATATTAATAGGTACTATTAAAAATACGAAATAAGTAATTTCTAGGTAATTTCGGTACATTTTTGCTAATCCGAATTTTTTCCACGTGTAATTTCGTAACTTGGCTACTTGAACGGAAAGCTTCAAAAGGTCACCAACTTTGCTTCAAAGTTCAATGCTCACTAAAATCGTTAGCTATTAGAGAAGTTTAGTACTTCGAATCGAAATTCCACTTTGCCATACACACCAACAACGGAACATAGAGCGATCAATCAAAGCGGTCGGTAGAATTGGTGGGTGAGTACCATTGTTGCGTGTGCAGCAAATAATATTTTAATGATTGCGTGCATTGTTGTGGCTACAGGCATCAAACGATTCGGCGCTGTTAACCGAATGTCTTCATATAAATTATTGTATCGCACTAATAAAGATCTCCCTGGTACGAGTCTAACGTCTCTGCGTTGCAGAACCTGCACAGTTTGCGGACATCGTTTGAAGATGTGGCATGTTGTGATTTAGATGCAATCAGTTTTTATTACATTAAACAAAATTAAGCAATACGTTTATTTAAATGATTCATTAAAATATTTATAGAGTATTTTAATATAAGTAATTTATTGTTTGAATTATTTTAACTAAATAAAAATGCATAATATAATGCATAAACATAATATACAGACAATTATAAATTTGTTATGTTCTAGTCTGGGATAGACAAATATGAATCATACTAATGTAAAAGTAGAATAATTAATAAAAAAAGTCGTGGAAATGCATTTCCCTATTTTTTTTTAAATCATGGTTATTTCGTATAAGTGAATATTTCGTATAATTGAAAAATATATCTTCTTCTTTATTGTCTCTATATAACTCATACCACTGATATTCTGGTGTGAAAAATTAAAAACCTTTTTTGATCTAAAAATGTAATAAAAATTATTTGTAACCGTTTATGTTATCCTCTTGCTACTGTATGTCTTGTTCACAGGGACTCACTATTAACTGTTTCTATTGTTCTCGTTCTAATATGGATACTAAGGTGGACATTTATGGAGATTCATTGTTTAAATACATCCGCTTGAGTTCAGTAGTTCATCTGGTTAGATTAAGTTAGTATATTTTTATTTTCATGAAGAATTTCTAAATGGAATAAAAAGGTATTTGCCATCTAAATTATCATTTTATAGATTAAACAGAATTAATTACTATGTTATTTGCTTTTAAATACCACCAACAAAATAACTCTAAAAAATAATTCGAACTACTCCGTAATTAAAACTAGCGGCAGATATACAAAGTAATTTGTGACTGTCGCATTACAAAAAAAAAAGGTTTACTAAAATGGATAATAAATGTGTTAATCAATTAATAAAAAAGAGGCTACATATAAGGTCTATAAATTAACGGCAATGTATGAGACAACTGTGGTATTATTGGTAACGCGCCATTCCTGGATACATTGGAGATCCGTGGTTCGAATCCCGGTAGCAGCAAAATATTTTTTCGTTAATTTGATTTTTCTGTATGTCTTTTCTAATTGATTAATACATTTGTTTAAATGGGCTTATTATGACACCGTTATTTATAAAAATTGTTTTGCGTAAAGACATATGAATATAAATAATTTTTTTGTCCACAGCTATCCTCCAAAGGACCACAGTGGATTTAGGAAAGATAAAGATCCAGGGTGTGGCCACCTGCCTCTACCTCTGCATGGACGCCTGTGGACTGCCGTACAGCTCTGTATGTACGATCAATACATTAATTTATTTTGTTACAATGATTAAAGGGTATAGAAGCAAAGGCAGCAATATCCCACTGAGGTGTTTCTGAGATGAATACAAAAAACCTGTCAATACTCAGGGAAATTTCTCTACAATCTATGAAACCTACATCCAATTGGAAATAAGTTTTTAAACACAATTGCTACCTCAGTATAACTATTTTAAATACGTGTTTACAAAAATACTTCACTTTTAAATATGCATATATGTTACTGTACTTTCTACGAAATAGTGAACATTGCTGCTTTTCCTATTTACATAATTGGATATCGCTGTCATTGCTGTGCCAACGATTCAGTCTGAAATCGATATCAATTCTCACTTTCGTATGAAGCGAGTATTTTGTCACGTGAAACATCCTTGGGTGTTTTATGTGTATAGTTTTCTGGGATATTATGCCGTGTCTGGGATGTCCTGACATCAGCCCTGATGATGGACCCTGCAATGGGATCCGAAACGTTGGTCAGAGAAGTCACATACATTCGGCAGAATATCCCAGAAAACTATACACAGAAGATTCTGAACGGTCGTGAAAACCTAAGGACATTTTTTATCCTTGGGTGTTGATTGGTTGAAGCGAAGATTGCTGTTTTTGCTTTTTAAACTACAAGGATGTTGCTGCCTTTACATTTAATAGTGATTTGGAAACACGATTTTGGAAGGGGTGGTATTTCCTATATTTTTTTAAGATATAGCTGCCTTTGCTTTTATACCCCTCAATTGTGCTATTACTGTTATTTTATTAGGCGCCCGGTATTCGATATTCTCAGTCGCCTAACCTCTTCGGGACTCGTAAATTTAGATTGGTCGGTAAACAAAGCCGCTTCAAATCAACACGGTGGTTCGGAGGCGATTTCGCGGTTAATTAATTTCCACACATTAACACATTTTATTATGTGTCTTAGAAATTTGTTTATCTAGAAAATGTTACGCGTTACACGAAAGGCAAACAATTTTTAACTGGTAATATTTCAACCTTTTACACATGCTTTATTATCCAGCTTAACTATAGATTTAGCTTCTTTTACATGCATAATAATGCATAAAAAACTAATAGTAGTAATAGTAACTAAAAGTAAGAAATAAATTGATGCTTACTGCAAAGCGAAAATTAAAAATACCTACATTATTAAAATATTACATTATTATTATACACTTTATTAATAATGCAAACCTTACTAGGCTACGCTTGTTTTTAGGCAAATATTTTGTCAATTTTATGCAGATTATAATCAGATTACAAAACGCAATTTGCAGTAGTAAAAATGTTAACGAATAAACTTAAATTTTTGGATTGTTTGAGATGAATACGTGAGCTAATCTATAAATAATATTAATTTACGTACGTAAATACGTAATTTACGTATTTTAGTATGGTTAAAATAATTCTAAACAGCAGATAGATATTATAAAATAATTAATAAAATAAATAAAAAGGGCATCTTTTTTAGATAAAATAAACACATGAATATCAGAGTAAGGTACGAATTCACAAAATGAGTGTCCGCCTATCATGACTTACATACAGTATTGAGTCCAGAGCCAACACCAAACAAAATCTCCTTCGAATCAGCGAGATGAAAATATTAAGAAACATCGCTGTTCAAGATACGAGTAGGTACATGGACGAGGATATATTATATCTGAACACAAACAAATTAGTTTCCTATTTAATATTTTTGATAAAATAGTATAATTCCGCAGAGAAGATATCAAATTCTGCCATGTTGCGATAGACCTGGGCTATTCAGATCTGGTCATTTAACATAACGCGAGCATTATACAGCAACATTAAAATGGTCAACCAGTGGGATCTTTTACATTAAGAAATATATTTGGCTACGCATTTAATTAGGTATATAATCTTAAAATAAAATATAATATGGAATATCGAATATATAAACACGCGTGTGTTCTGGTTTATGATCTGATGTATTCTATGGACTTACACACAAACACATACATAGATGTCTGTTCTGTGATGCGTCTATGGTTTGAAGATCCCTGACATTGCTCTCGATTTTCAATCTCGTTCCATTTATTTGCGGTCGCATCCAGTTTCTTAAGCAGTGTACGTTCATCTTGCAGGTATAATTGGAGTCACACATGCGTTCATAATATCAGTGTGAACTCAAATAATATACTCAAATTATCAAACATGAACGGACTACGATTCAAGTATAAATAAATAGTAAAAAAATGATAAGTGGAGATATGTACGAAGAATATGTATGTGTCACAACAAAGACAAACAAAATACATATACAGACATGACCTAATGCGAAGTTCACAATCTGACGCCACTTCTAAATAAAAAAAATTAAAATTGTTAACTATATAAAAAAAAAATATCCCATATTTATGCATTATATATAAAAGCTAATTAAATTTACTCCAGAATAGGGTGACACTGCAAATAAAGTGACCGCGCCTACTTAATTAGCCGAGTAAAATGTTAAGAGGATTTTTTGATAGAATTGTTTACCATTCCAATTCATGAATAAATATATAACATACAGAAGATTGTTATTATAATTAGTTACTAAAAGTATCATAGGTTAGGCAGTCATAGCCGCATTTAGCCGCTAAAAAGGTGCATTTCAGAATTTCGCACTCAGAAAATCGTATGGATGGAAAAAAAATCACTCATCTTATCAGCGACATCAGCCCTGATGATAGACCCCGCACTGAGACTGTTTAAAAATATTACTAATTTTGGTCCGAGCTTAAACATTTTGGATCGATTATGTTCAAAAAAACTAAACACTCTTAAAAAGTATAATGCCTCGATGATGAGTATACTCGCGTATAAAGTATAAGTATAAAGCGCGCTTTTTTACAAGAAAGCGTTTTTACATAAGAGACTTGGTTTGGAACCACATTTTAATAAATACACCTTGTTACTAGGGATTTAACTAGTAACAATGTGTCAAACACGTATGTCACTATTTTTTTAATCAACATTTTTACTATTTCAAAACTAACTCTACGCCCGTACAATAAAGAATAGGACTAAATCAATTAGACCAAGGAGTACATCAAGTAAAATTTTAAATGTCTTATTTATTGTCTATTTCTAAAACTAAGTATAAGACTACCGATATCAATCCTCATACATAATATATATATATAAATATTGATCGTTTATCATCACCCCACAATAATCTCAGTGATCGTATTTCAAAAAGCATTCGGTCTATTTTTCTATATGCATTTGAAACAGTATTCAAGTGCAGACATCAACATTACGGCACTATTTGTTTCCTACATTTCTGAATCCAATATTTGATGATTTAATATCTGATTTTTCACCTAAAATATAAAATTATTTGAAAATCTTTCACCCGTACTTCATTTTTCCCGTATTTTCATCTGTACTTCTAATAAAATCACCCTTATTGAAAACGAATTATTTCAAAACCAGTATATCAGAATTATGCGTTGCACGGTGACTTTTTTTTAGCTGCGCGAATGTACTTGTCTTATTTAACATATAACACAAGCAATCATAGTGCGTATAAAATAACTGCTGGATAAAATAAGTAGGTACTATCGATATTTTTTTCATGGAAACGTTCCGACGGAGTCAAGAAGCTTTTACGCTCGGCCGAAACATACTGAACTTTGATCAACGGCGACATCTGTCGTCAAACATGCGATTCTCCAGTAAAACGAGTGGATTCCCACCAATTTTAATGTACTATGAAAGGAACATCCTTAGCGAATTGAATTAAATACAATTTTTATATTTGTATCGCTTTCTTTTTAGTTATGCAACAAGGGCATTATAAATGATGCTTTATATTATGACATTAGATTTATAATGGTGATACAAATAAGCGTTCATCAACAAGTAATTGATGTCACGTATTTGTGAATTCTAACGTTTAATGCTTTTTTCTTAAGCTCATTATTAAAAGCTCCTTGTCTAGTTTCAACAGAGGTTCTAATAAATCAAATAATTTAAGGCTTAACTGTTTCAATCTTGTCACCATTTCTTCCATCGCTAACCTCAATAGGTACTTCACACACAACTGGATCCTATCTTAGCGTCCTAATATTTTATTTTTTAATGTTTTTTTATTTTTTATTCGATTTTATTTTATTTTTATTATTTTTTTATACAAACACAGGCATGACTTTCCCATAAATTTTATGCATTATATTATAACATATTGTCATCTAAATATTATTATATAATGTATGGTCATCGTATATTTCTTGTCAAAAATTATACTTTAGTCTACATTCAGTTAGTACTACATGCTTCGTCTTTGCGTGTTGATACAAATGATACAGATATTATGTATTTCTCTAAACTGAAGAAAATTTTAATAAAATATTTATTTTTAAATAATGTATCTAATAAAACCTTAAAAAACTGTTTATTTGGAATAATATTCGTGATTTGTAGTTTGATCTTAACGAAAAGTTACGCACAGCTTCCGCTAGGAAGATGTTGAGATATACCTGAAGAACATCCCTTCCCGGTACAAGGGGTGCGGAACCTTATCTATCAACATATTACCTTATTTATTAGGGACATAATTTAGTTTACAGAATAAGAAAAGGAATCAAAAACGACCCAGTCAGCGCCGGGGAGGAAAATAAAGACATTAAATACGTCACGCTCTATAAGAGGAGGGATTTTTTATTTTATTATTTTATTATATGAGTGTGTCCATAAACCCTTAAATAAAAGATTTATCAGCGTGGATTTTTAAAATACACGAACATCCTCCCGACAAAATAAATATTTTCTTCCGATAGATCCTTATTTCGGTGGCTTTATTTGGGATCCCATAAATTTGACAACATTTTCAAAAAATAAGTAACTGCCACAACAAACCATAAATATTATAAATCCTCTATTGTATGCAGTAGGAATCGATACAAATTAATCGTTTATGGGTACGTACCTGTCACTGTCAACGTCACCTAACAAGACATAATGTATTTTCATTTTTACTTTATCTACAATCGAGACTGAAATGAATTTTGAAAATGAAATTATTTGCCGAATAACAGAATCAAACTAAAAATATCAAAAAACAAACCCTTCGCTCGAAGGAATCTGGAACGCTATTACAATAGGTCTTTAGAATACAATTATTATTCCCTTAGTAAGAACATATTCTCCCACTCCTTTTCCGAAGCTTCCTATTAAGATAAAAGATATCTGTGGAATACAAAAGAACTTAAGAAAAATCCCATTGTTTTAACGAAATATAAATAAGGTAGGAGATAGGTGAAGGAGGAGGTGAGGGGCTGCACACTTTTTATCAGAGGGTTCAAAATTATTACGATGACGCGCCGGTAGACATTTGCTGGTTCGAATATTTAGCGTTTCTCAAACTTTGCTGTTACTATTATGAAGTAATATACATTATGTAAGTACTTAAATAGTGTTCAATTACACTTTTATAATTATATTGAAACGTTCTTTCACTAAAAAACATATTACAATCACAACTTCTACTCAAATTAGCAATCCATGAACAACTTGTTATTAATCACCAGATATTTAAACAGTGTATGTAAGTGATTATGACTTGTTGCATTTTATTGTGAGTGATTCAGTAACGACTTGTGATCTTTAGGCTAGAACGTATGATAGTTACATGTGTCTCGTAGGAAGTGTGAATTTATAAATAGATAAAGCACGTTATAAAAGTAGGTAAACTTTTTCTTCGTAAATTATAATTGAACACTGTTATCAATTATCACAGTTATTTACTATGAAGTATCATATTTTTTATTATTTATGGGTTATATATTTTTTTTTGGTTACGAGATCTATATAATAATTCTGCATCTTAATCAAAAAATATTTAGATTAATTAACCAATGCACTGGAATTTGCTTCAATTACAAAAATCAGACTCACAGATTAGGAACCCGAGACGCTTTGTCAGTTCTCGTTCAACACCTTTGAAGAGTAAATCGTCAACTTTGGCTCGCCTAATTAGGTACCTATCTTTTTTATCAAAAGTCAAGTGAGACCGCACAAAAACATAAAAATGTGTCCACATTATTCAGAACACGTTGTGTTTTTATTTTATGAGTATATATTATACAACAAAAAATAATCACTAATAAATACATCGTGGTTATTGGGGATGTAAAGGTGTTAGACGAAATAAAAAATTGTCCAGTTGCATCTGTTCCTTTCCATAGGGGTGTTATCAAGCTCTCTTACAAAAAAAATTAATGTGTTAATTTTTATAAAACAGGGGCAGATGGTTTTATTCAATAGCAACTGACAAATTAAGGACCGCTTCTCGTGGCCTACGGTAAAAAATTCTCATTTATTTTATTGAATATTTCAATCAAACGAGGCAAAACGATGTTTGAGTCGACATGAAAATAAAATGATTTATATGCAAATTATGACAATGCCTTCACTCAAATATGTTTAATTATAAACTGATTTTTTCCCAATTCTTTCTCTACATACAGCAAGACCATCTGTCTACTACGATTAATATAAGGCTCAAATACTGAGTCTATATTTGATGATTTAAAGGTTGAGGTACGCTTTTAAAGCGTAATTTGCAGTACAAAATCACACTTTTATGGCGTTTAAATCATTAAAGTATTGACTCCGTATCCAGGCTTAAGTGCATCAAATTTAGCTTTGCCATTTTTACGAACTAATTATTGCTATAAATATCATAAGGGTAAAAAGGTCGAATAAACACCCGCTAAATATTTTACTTTATATATATTTTAAAAGATTCAAAATTAACTAGGCGCGAAGGCTTTATCTATAGTGCTGTCTTATTCCAAGGTAGTAAAATTAACTTTAATAAAAATTACAACTTAATTAATATTAATTTATTTCAAATTATAAATTACGTTCAACTTAAACACTCCTCATCAAAGAGTTTATAAATCGGGTATAATATCAGAATCCAGTGTATACCTCTTTAAACTAATCAAAGCACGTGTTTCAATCAATAATGGCGTTGTGTTCAAAATCTTTTTAATTAGGACTTGATCGAAATTTAAATAATTGAATGCTTGATTAGTTTATCGCAAAATTAGCATATCTGCATAAACGAGATAATGAAAGAAGACAAATATTCATATTATTCTCGCGTTTCATTCAAATTGCATAAGAAATTAAAGCATCTTTTATACAATTTGCCGATTGTAAAAATAAGTCAGCATCATCTGTTGATAAACATTGCCAATTTTATTTAGATTCAGCCAAATAATTCATTGTTCATTCATTGATGCGCGACGTAAATTTTAAAAATCAATTATGAATTCAGTGATCAATTTTATTTATGGTTTGTATTACGTCTTCCCTCTAATGTCATTGCCCCTTTATAATAATTTTGGGTGGGCTTAGTTAATCAAACCATTCATCATAATGACATTAAGACAATATTACTCATTGATACCATACGGATATTGAAAGGATCTGGATAATATTTTTTCGTTAACAATATAAGAGTTTATAAAAAAAACGACGTGTATAAAAATCCAATCTGGGTGGTCGTTTTATTAATTACATCATATTATATGAAAGTACATAATATTTGAGTATCTTTAAAAATGATAGGTACATATCTTTGATTGTTAAAATATTATGAAAATTAATATGCCGAAAATGTTTCAAATACTTATTTATAACGGCTAACAAAACGTGTTATACCTTTTAATTATAAAAATTAACAAACAATATTTTCAAATGTACTGCATTGATTACCTTATGCCTAAAAAGGGCTGGATTCAAAAACATTTCCTGTACCACCCTCAAAGCAATTCATTTGGATGTACAAAATAATATTTTAAACGATCATTTCGAAAAAATCTTATTGAACAATTTTTTTTGAAGAGTAATTGAATGGATTGGTTTTTTTGATATTTGATCTAGCCTTTTCTCCTCTTATTTTTGTATAAGAAATACGTAGAAGAATTCATTTCAACGTAGAATAATTTTAAAAATTCAGGAAGTGAATTTGAAAGGTTTGACTAGGGCAGAGTTATCCAAATAGCAGATAAAAAATATGTATTTACTATTATGGAAGATTGGAGTCGTATGTGTGATAATTGTCCGTGTGATGATCTACCAAAAGAATTAGACTTCGTGAGTCCCCTAATGTCTTCAAACCCGGCTTTACTGCAACGCCTAACTTGCTTATACGTGAGGATAGGTAGGTAGTAATGATTCTACAGAAATATATATGTTTACACTGAATCTATTAAAGTAGAGTTACATAAAATTACGAAAACTGGTTGAAATGGCGCAAAGCAATCTGGAGTTCGCAGCGAACGCAGCTGTCAGTTCAGTTCAGGAGCATTGTCGTTCTGCATGCTATAAATCGCTTTGCAGAGTATGTTCGGAACCGTGTCTCGATAAATAGACTATTAACAGGAAACTTGATTTCTTCTCATCTAAGTAATAATCTGTCTGTCCGTAACTTCGTGTAATGTCCGTAATTTCGTTCGAATTCACGGCTAAAAAAACGAAATTAAACAGCTGAAGAACGCGCTTCAACCGCGGGCGAGCAAACCCGAAGGCGGCGAACCAAGCGACGTTGCCACCACGTGCGTGAACCGTCAGAAATAAACTACATATAGGAGCAAAGACGCGAACCAATGTCTCGTCATCTTTGACGGGTTGCAGCTAGTTCTACATATTTTTGTTCTTTTTACCATTTATCAAGCTGATTAAATTTTATTTTACTCATTCAAAGATATAAGAAGTCTAAAATTTACAGAAAATGATGGGTATATAGACACGTGATTGGTGTCCAAAAGTAAAATAAATGTAAAAAAAGCGGAATTGGTTTTGCCATTTGCTATTAACAGCAATCAGCAATAGCAATTGCCTTTCTAATTGCAATAACTATTAAAAAAATGTCACATTATAGATACAACTTATGTTGAGTTAAAACATTGCGGGCTTATTGATAAAAAAACTTGGTATGTTCGCATTACTTTATGGTATAAAATACGTATAAGATTCCTAATACGATTCTCCGGGACATCCCACTCTACACCTACCGTGTACCTCGAACATGTGTTTGGTTGTAACATTTCACATCGTCAACAACACAAATTGTTTGTTTTGTCACAAATCACCACTCTCCCTCCGCCTTACATCTGCTTTGATAATTATTTATGTCATTAAGCTTTCAACAGCCATATACGCCCTCGTCGGATTATTATATAATTTTATCTGCTCCATAATCATATTAGATGAGCGCTTTGGTGGGTGGTCTTTTTGAATTATTATGTAGAAAACAACTTTCCAGAAAAATACTTTTTGGAACTGAATATGCCTGACGATCAAAAAAAAAATCTGATTTTTTAAATTTTTTTTTTCTTAGTTCAATTTTTATTACAATTTTTTTCTAGTCTATTAAAACAATAAAATAGATATCATATAATTATGTTATACATAGTACCTCTCCGTTTACGAGCTTTGCTCTTGTGCTCGGACATTAATCTAATTAATTCAATCACTTTTTAAATACAATTTTATCGCAAAATATTAATTAATCATAAATTATTCGCCAATTTGTAATTTGCTAATAAGATAATGTTGTCTTAATATCTCATTCGAAATTGCTTACCTACGCATTTCTCCATTCAGGTGTAATATTAGTAAATATTAAAAGTGGTTTCATTTTAATAGTCTCTTCAATACAACAAAAAATCATATTTTTACATTTCATTATACATGCATCGAATCGAGTAATATATATATCTACATATAATTCATAGGTAAATTAGTTACCTGTTTTCGGCAGTTGGGTATTTGTGCAGTTGACAACAATTGAAATAATTCTTTATTTTTTTTTCTTAATACTTTTTTTGACACAAAACAAACTTGAAATGTCATTTGAGCACTCCAAAAAAAATTTCGGGATTTATGTAAAGCACGAATGTAAAGCTTGTTGTTTTTGGTCTTGTGGTTAGGACTCTTGCCTTGTGATACAAAGGTCGCGGGTTCAAACCTCACTCCAGACCAATAATTTAGTCCTATTTTCTTAGCACAAGCGTTTAGCTTAGTTTGAAAATAGTAAGAATATTTATGTGACACGTATTCCGTATTCGCATCTCTATTTTTTCAAAAACAAAAAAAAGCACTTTGTAGTTTAGCAAGAAATGTGTTTGCATACTTTGTATTCCTATGAATACATGATATATTAAGGGTTTTAGAGATTTGCCGTGTATTAAGTTACAATTTTCGATTTCAAAACATTTATTTTCTTTCCATCTACACCGCCATGCATCAAGTGTGATAATGGCTATTGTTATCCAAAACAAAAATTCTTACGTATCTCTGCGTGCATTGATTACAAAGTGTCCGCGCTAATTGGCCGAATGTGACAGTTTTATGAAGCGAGCTTTAAATGTATTTTTTCCTCATCACTTCGGAATATTTCATCTCGTCGTTGAGATCTTTATAAGGGTCATAAATAAGCCCGGGCATTAAATTATAAGCGTCTCTAACAGCCGCCACATATAAATCTAATGCCTGATGATTTCATATATCTCTTGTAGGTCGTTTGTCCGCTGAACGCTCGATTTAGGAAGCTTCTGTATAAAGACAATATTGTGAGGATGTTGGGAAAGGACCTGAGTTATATCGTGGTTGATTTTATTTCGGGTAAGTGTTGCGTGTTTCAAAATCAGATTAATGTTAGTCGGGTATTTGAGGAATTTTAGAAATGTTAGACATTTTTATTCTGAATTATATTTTTTATTATTTTCAGTCGAAAAATTGAGATAGGTAATTATATAACTTGGTTTTTGTAACATGGATTTATAGGTAATTATAAAATTATTAAAAATAATAAATACACACAATTTATGCAGCGTATACCAGAGCTAACAGCAGAAACTTGGCCGGTAGATTCCTGACTATGTTATGAGTCTAAAAGCAACCATGGCCTAACGTCAATAGTAATGGAGATATACAATATCAAATTTTGCATTTTTTTTCAATATTTCTGACTAATTTTTTGCAAAAAGTTGAACTACCATTACAGTAACTTACATCGATTATGAAAAATTCATTCGCTTCAATACAACTGAAATAAATTTATAATTACCTTGTAAAAAGTTTTTTTTTTAATTTTGCATGGTTCTTATAATTTTATTCAACGTGAATTAATTCAAGCGAATGAATTTTTCATAATCTATATAAGTTACTGTAACGATAGTTCAACTTTTAGCAAACACTAAGACAGAAATATTGAAAAAAAATGCAAACTTTAATATTGCATATCTCCAAAACCATTGATATTAGTCAAGGTTGCTTGAACATTTTAGACTCATAATATAGGCATAAATTACTAGCAAAGTTTATATAAAAGATTATCGCAATTCTTCGACCATCGTTGTAAAAACTCGGAAACATAAAAAAATACCCCAATTATAATAATTTCGTTGTCTGTCCATCCGTCCGTCTGTCTGTCTGTCCCCTTAAGTTCGTTAACATTGGTAACTTCTTAATAATAAAATTATTATTTTGTTTTATTCTTTTTTTTGTTTTTTTATATAAAAAAAATAGTTATTCCTTAGGAACCAACATAAAGTGCCGTCATTTTGACGGGTACATACAGCTAATATGATAAATATTTTCAAGCAGGTCGTCTCGTCACCTTAAATAATAATTTATTTACTTTTTATATATTTAGTGGTTGAAATTTATGCTTTTTAAATAGAGTTTAATATTTCTGCATTTATTCGTATTCATTTGCGTCGTGTATCGTTATAGATTTATAGGCCTGGATGCTGTGGCATTATGCCCTTCATTTGTCTTCGACTTTATGAAATTAATTTACCATCTGTTCTGTAATCTATCGTCACATTTCTCAAACTCATTACGCAGTTCAAAACTATAATTTCAATATGTAGGTCGAATGTAAAAGACAAGTTTTTTTATAATAATAATTTTCATTGAAAGTCGTTAAAATATGTGATTATTTTATGTTATAATAAAATAAATTCTTAATACAATATATAAAATTATACAACATAATATAAACATTAAATTTTTAGTCAAGTATCGTGTTCACATGAATTTAGCATTGCAATGATTGCAAAATATTTTTTTGATTACGGAAGAAATAAGTTTATTTAAAAAAAAATGCATTTGTCTTGTTAAGAATGCGTAAATACACCTACTTACTACTATTTAAAACCAATGTTTTCTCACAAATACGCCATTAGGTTTTATGTCGACATAAAATGTTTATTTTCGTAAAAATAGCACACTATTTATACATAGGAAAATCTATATGTAGGTTCATATTTTTGTACAATTCCAAATTTCAATCTTCAGACGTCTGTATTTCCCAAATATTTATAAACTCGTCAAAAGAATTGCTTGAAAATTGAAAATGATGTAGAAATTTATATTATATTTATATTCCAGGGAACCAAAAAGCCATCTGTAAATTTATTACTTGTATGCTTACTGTTAATACCTTTCAATGAATAACACGTCATACTTATGACATCTGGTAAAGATATTAATTACGGGCTGACAGGTGCCAATGAATGACCAACAAGCAAAAAATGATACATCGAAATAAGTACCTAGTACGTGCTTCATTTAGAATATTGGGAAAAAACCTAAGGTCAATGATTAATGATATTATAATAAGGGCTTCATTTTTAAGTTTATACCTATGTACGTATATAGTAGGGCCATTATATTTAGAGGTTAATCTCGGTAGCACATGTTTTTTTTACACCGGTTGGCTGAGAGATTTTTTAATGATTCAAAAGAACACATTTTTTTTAGGTGGAGAGTAGTAAAGTGTATATATAAAAAATTATATTATACATGTATGAATATTTATCAATATAGTATAAAAATAATATATGGATAAGCTTTGGTCTTTATTTATCTTAATTGAGTCATCTTTATAATCAGCCATAATATTTATATTTTACTTACACATGGGTTGGGTTATTAATTAACATTGTATTCCAAGCCGAAACGCGTACTCTTAGTTACGTGGTCAGTGGTCACTAGAAACAAGAAGCACTTCGATATTTATTTTCTTTACAGATTCAGATTACCCATTCAAATAATTATTTAATATAGACACCATAATACGTAGCTAAATAATTATTAAATTACATGAAAAAATGTTTTTTTATGAACCGCGATTATACGTATATTTATTTTTATTACATATTTATATTATTGAGTAAAAAATATTTTTTTGGCCAAAAGATTTTTGCTTCATTCTGCGGTTAAAAAGTGGGCGCTTACGATGTCGATATACATTACAGAATTCTGTAGATGATGGAGGTAAAGCGTCCGCGCTTTTATTTGGAGAGGGAGACAAAAATTTTTTGGCCGAAAATTTATTTTTTACTTTTTAGTAGATGCATTTAAATATAAATGAAGTTTCTTAAATTTTCTTTTTCAGATAATATATTTTTATGCTTTTTAGTCGTAATATTATCCTTATTATTAAGCGTGGTAATATAATTAAATTTGCTTTCTAAAATTGATCATTTGAGATTTTTGCTATTTATTTGGTGTACTTACCTAAATCTCGATACTTAAATGAATATTTAAGATTATTCTCTTTTGCTCTTTGACCAAGCAAAACTTGAATAAAATAAACAAGACCAATGGTGGTTAGCGACCGTCTCCCCTTCAGTGTAAGTACTCTCATTTGGGCGGATAACGAATGCCGCGACAGCGGGCGCCGCCCTCGGCCCGCCTACAGAAGACACCGGACATTCCTCACGATCTTTGACAAATTACCCAATGAAAACACATGTTTTGGTTCATGGAATATTTATCTTTGTCAGTGCAAATACTTGCGATCCCAAATCCTCTGATGCCAGTTGCCATGGATGAGTTTCTTTTACACAATACATAATATACGTATAGGACTGAGAGAAGTTAATTTAAAAATATGTTTTGTACTTTTCGCCCAAAATGCAGACTAACTTATAATTATAGTAATTGATGTGATTCTCGACATTACTGTTCAATATAAGTTGGACCACAGACTACGAAATAAATAGACATGATGTAACATAAATTCCTTAGTCACGTAATAGCACCACGTCTAGTGAAAATATGTTCGCCTTGCTTAAAAAAATAAAAAAGGTACTAGCTTGAAAATTTTGAAACAATTACGAAAAGATTTAACTAGATATCATTTTAAAGCATAATTTCTTATTAAATAAATCGCGCTTTATTACAATAAAACTTTTTTAGTTGGAACAAAATTTAAAAAAAAGTAACCCATAAAAACCAAGTTTTTACAATACTCCCTTTCTCATTTTCGGATTTCATGTCTACCGTATGCGTCGGAATCTCCATACAACTTACTGATTTGTATGAAAAAACCATTAAAAATATTAAAATCAAAAATTATACTATATATTTTTTTTTTAACTAAAATTTTATAGATCTTCTTGATCATCGCCACGTGTCTACTTGCAAAGTTTCAGCTCGATTGGATCACGGGAAAAGGGTTAAAAACGGATCCAAAGTTTTTTGTTAGACAAGCAATCAATCAGACGCCACAAATTAATATAAAGGGAGTAAAAATACATTTTGTTTAAATACGATTTTACATTTTACATACACTTTATATACGAGGGGGGCATTCTTCTCCCTAATCTATTCCACTCTTATAAAGAAAGAGTTTTCTTCGTCTCTATGTATATATTATGCTCTGTGGGATTGATACATTTTTGCTAGATTATATATAAGAAGTGACTGTTTAAAAATCTTAAATTTGTGGTTAGAAAAAAAAAATATATAATAAAATATTAAATATATCACCGCAAAGTGTTAACCTTCTTTCAGAAAAACAAATGTTTTTCAAAAAAAAAATACAGTTATGTTGCAGAAACCAAATAAAGCAGCACTATGGTGAATTCAATCTAATGATAAATATGATAGGATCAAGGCACTTGAAATAATATTCCGTGCAACAAGCACCCTTTCTTGCATTTTATTCGTCAAATCGATTTTCTAGAAAAAAATACATGAGCTCACCAGTTTGTTTGCATTCTATTTGTCAAAACGAATGAAATTGTCAAGTTGTACACTAAATTTTGTAATCGTTAATTATTTATAATCATAATTAGCAATACGACTTTATAAAGAAAATGCTATCCTAAGTATCATGAAAATGCATTAGTCTCATTAAAATCATCATAACCACATTTATAATTCGCTTCCTTTGGTTTTCGCAATTTAATACATTAGCATGTCTAACTACTTTGTCCAAGTTTTCACGAACAATAAGTTCAAACATTCACTCTTTAAACATCTTCATTCTTAATCTTATCTATTGTCCTCACTTTGATTCTGCGTTCTCATGAAATACAAATTTATCCTTACAAATTCTATATATACTATAGATGTCTCACATAGACGAAATCATATTTTTATACGGACGTAGGTATGAAAGTTTTTGCGTGTACTATGAACACCCAAAGACTTTCATTCCTACTTTCCCATAAAAATATAATTTCGTCTCTGTGAGACATCTTTAATATGTATTGATGAATGATGTCTTTGTGACAAAAATCCAGTACTGTGTTCTAAAAAATTTGGACAAACTCAAAATATTTACAAATTCTATTAATCTCCTACATTAAATCATAGCTAACCACTATATAGTCTGTAATGATTTATAGTACTGTAAAGTTTATATGAAGGTGAAAACAACGTGTTACTTTTTGGTTTTCAATGTCATTTTTAACGCATTAACAAGATTCAATTAGCACAGACATTATTAACGACTCGGGCACATGGAACCGTTAACACCGTCTGTCTCAAGTCTAGACTAACAAAATACCAAAGATTTCGCGAGAAATCATTGAACGGTAAACTGGAAGATGAATGAAGAGAGGCTGGAGTTCGAACGGACGAGTTTTGTCGAGAATTCGAAGCATTTATTCAACTAACATACATATTTAAGGATGAGAAATCAAGAAGAATGACAATTTTTATAATAATATAATAATAACTCAGTGCCCTTCACTGGGTCACCATCGGAAATATTTGAAAGGAAACTGATGCATAAGATTTGAACTTTTAAATATTCGAATAACTTCTTGTAGTGGTTATGACTCTCGCCTAGCGATCCAGTTATTGGTGGTTCAAGCCCCATTCCAGTACACCAGTAATTAGTTTTATTTTCTTAGCACGAGTGCTTAGCTTAATTTGAAAGTAGGTAGTAAGAATACTAGCCGTAAGCCCGTGAAAAATCACGGCACATAGTAATAATTATTACTATGTGCCGACATAGTAATAATTATTACTATGTGCCGCGCGCTGTTTGACGTGTCGCACCCGGGCGCTCGCGTTTTGTTAGCGGCTATCATCATCAGTCGTAATTTCAGACTGATTCCAGCGAGTTACGGACAGACGGACAGGCATTCGAAACCAGGATGTTGATGCGGCATGTACTACGTTTTCGCATGTCTATTTTTAAAAATAAATTAAATATATTTATGTGTCTTTTTTCTTTGGGTACATTTTTCTGATGGAAAATAAGTCCATTTTTATTGTCAGGAATTTGAAAATCGGAACACTGTATTGCTTTTGGAGAATGCTCTTGTATCGTGACTAACATATTTTAATGTATACACATTCACGTGAATATATTAATTCTTATTGTCACGGGTCGTGGCTTTGGAAGGCAAATGAAAACACTAAAAATTAATTTAGTTTAATTTATTACCAAAGAAAGTCCTGGATACGAGTTAAATTTTAGAAGCGTCCTGAATTTTGTAATCGCTAAATGTCTTCCGAATATTTCACACAATTATTATTAAACTGTATCTTAATTTGCACTATTTAACGCAATTTCTATTCCTCAGAATACTTCTCCTAAACTCTGTTTAATGTTCGCTTGTAGAGACAATTTGCCCCGATTTCCTTTTTTTATTTGCGCTGGTCACTAATCGCGTGTTGTAATACACAAATCACTGATCACTCGAATCACGGTTTGCTCGGTAGTATCACGGAGATGTCATCTTGTTAACTTCACAAACTGAATTCGTTCTAGGGGTAACGAGAAACATGTGGAACGTTCTAGGCTGTTCTAACGTACACTTTACCACGAAATAGAATGTGGTAGAATACTCCAAAGAGATAACGTGGTCACGGTTGAGTAACCTCGGATTGCGTGCATAACACGGTTGACTGCACGCCATCACGTGCCGCCAATATTTATTTTCAGCACATTTTTTACTCATTTTGATGCCCACTTCACTTCTTATATATATATATATATATTTTATTATGAAACATTTGTGATCTTCTATTGCCATTTGCCACTTCCAGGCGTCTATGAAATATGTATCAAAAATAACCACAAGTTAATAAATTTTGATATGTAATATCGGTTAGTTACTTGTATATGCTTCTTTAATGTTGATAATTTGAATTCACCGCGCAATAATTTATTTATTATTAACCGATAGTTAAGAGTATCTGAAGCGTCATTGGAAAATTAATTTAAAAGAATCGTAGTAAACATTTATGTGATAAAGTAAAAAAAAAATAATATCGTGATTTTTCTCACATTTCAATTTTTGTTTGCCCTTGGTAATGAAAAGTTATTTTAAATCAACAATTTGGATTTTCTCAATTATTCGCTAGATTCCATTAGGTTTTTGATCTTTTGTTTATCAGACGAAACAAGGTCAGACGGCTTGAGGCTTGAATAATATCCGCATAAAATCAAAAATGTACTAGATCTTGTGAAATATCGTATGTTGGAAAGATATATTATATTTACGTGCAAAGGAGCTCCATTTTTATTTTCATCGTGAAAATTATCTCTTTGTTGTTTTTATATATTTTTATCGATTTGGTGAAAGTCCCAAAATTAAAATTGTTCTAGTTCTTGGCTTTTTGTGAATTATAGGAATTCGTAAACAGACACATTGTTAAATATATAAATTACGTAAAACAAAGTTACAAGACCAGCGAGGCAAAATCGTTTAAGCATTAAGCTTCCAAGTTCCAAAATGACCAATACGTTGTTGCTAACGGTATCGATGCAAAAATACTAAAAAGCTCGTTTATTATTCCATTGTAAAGCTCGCAAAAAGCGGTCTCATGAAAATCCATTTCCATGAGAGAAGGTTAGACTACATTTGAAGGATTCCATTAAAAATACAAAAGCGCGATAGAATAAACGCCAGGCCGCAAATATGCGCTGCTCTGGCAATTCTTTTCGGAAGTTTTAAATATAAACCGGGAGATTCTCAATCTTCTGTTCTCTGAAAATTCCATCAAATGGAACAAAAAATCTGCAGACTCATAGAACTATCGGTATTAATTTGACGTAATTTTATGATTAGATTTTAAATACTTTTTAATATAGACTTTAACTAACGCATTTATTTATTTGTTCCAGAGAGAGTTCACGGATGAATGCGTCTTCAACGAGATGCTCGAGCAGCATCACTACAATACTTACTCTTCGGCGCGGCACTCCGGGGCCCGCCGCACCATGTACCTGGCGCTGGACACGCGCGGCAGGCCGAGGAAGGTGCAGCTGCCTGCCAGGAGGCCGCTGGGCAAGCTGTCGGGGTACGTGAGGGCCCTCACCATGTCCGTGCGTCGGGTGCTCAACAACTCTTGCAAGAAGGCGACCATCTCCACCAGCACGCATCATCCTCCCCGACATGCCTGTCGCAACAAAAAGAAGAAGAGGAGATGCAAGGAGGGCGAAAAACCCTCGGACGGATGTGACCCGCATGGAAACGTCAAACAACCGAAGAAACACCAAAGGCGTAAGTGCGAATTCGGAGACTGCGTCGAAGAACAGATCATAATCCGAAATATAAGCGCGGGAATGCCAGGACACGCGAGGCATAAGAGACCCTCGAAATTGAAGAAGTTCCAAGTCAACAGACAGCAGGAGGGGGAACAGCCGATCGGGAAAAAGAAAAAGATCAAACAATTAAAAAAGAAAAGGAAGGTCGGGAGAGCGTTGGAGGACGTCGTGCACGCGGACACGACGCAGGTAGCGGTCACCTCCTGGGACAGCGACGAGGAGTCGTGGACCAGCAACCCGGAGGACCTGGGCAGCAGCACGCAGGTGGAGGACGTGACTCTGTGGGAGATGACCACCACTTCAGGCTTCTCCAGGGAGTTTTTTCGGACCGCGTCGGCCGTGCAGGAGACGGCCGAAGACGAAGATTCGTAAAATCTGTCATCTACTCCACGTCTTTTTTATTATTATCCTTCTTTGGGTGCAGCATGATCAAGCGTACTGAGCCGTGAGCCCGCGGGTCTGGTGACCAGAGGAGTGTAATGAACGAACGAACTGGATTAACGATCGGAAGACATTGGATTTCCGAAAATG
Organism: Agrypnia vestita; assembly: GCA_016648135.1. NCBI lineage: Eukaryota > Metazoa > Arthropoda > Insecta > Trichoptera > Phryganeidae > Agrypnia > Agrypnia vestita. The sequence goes on from JADDOH010008816.1 coordinate 103,552, forward strand.
ACTGACTATGTAATTAGGGAAAAAATGCTCGGAAATTCTGTAGCTGCATAATAGTGAAATTTTAAATTTCTTTAAGTAAGAACTCAAACTTTAACTCGTAGCTATATTCTTCACTTGATGTCGCTACAAGGAAATAATTTGACGTTTACGTTATGTGTACCGTAATTAATTTGTCAAAATATCGTAATACATGTTTTCGGATAATGTAAATAATTTATGTAAATAATTATAAAAATATTAATGTAATGTTTAAGGTATTTGTATTCTGTTGAAAAGTAGTCCGTAACTCTTTATAGTAGAGATATCCTAAATGATACATTCGAATATTAGATAGTAGTGATGTAGTCATTATATAGCTAAAAACCAGTCAATATTTGATATGTATTTAGTTGCATTTCGAGGCAGTTATATTGTCTTCATTTACAAAAGAATAAAACATTGTCTATTTCGATATATTTTCACGTACTGCTCGACGAATCGTGTTATAGTTCTTCCGCGTTCTTCCTATCAAGTTTTCTTACAATTGAAATCTTTTCCTTTTCCTGCCGATATATAAAAGAGATTTTATTCTGCATCAAAATATTATCTCTAGAGTTTCAATGCAATGTTGAGCGAAATCGTTACACTCAATATTTTCGTAAATTTCTGCAAAGCGCTTAGAGACTCGTTTACAGATGGTAATTCAGTATTTGTCATGGCTACTGGTTAGCCAAAGTTATACAAGTGGTTATTAGCAGTATATATTTTTTAAACTGTTTCGCCGTTATCCGATCTTTCGCAAAGCGAATGATGTCGCGAATAATGATGTCCTTTTTTAAATCCCTGTATTATTCTGAGCAAACCTAGATAAAAAAAATGTTTGTCGAAAGAGTAAGAAACTAACTATACATATTTGGTGCAATCGGTTCTTACACTATACCATACTGAATAAAAAACTTTGTAACTATGATTAATTATTTCTTACAAATCTTTTGGATGTATTTCTGAGACGCGTGCGTAGATGTGAATTTAATGTATTAACGAGTGTAGCTATTAGATGATCTAGTGTTACTAATTTATTCTCTAGAGAACTACATCCATTTTTGTTTAATTTATTTTCATTAATTTGTCTTGGTTTTTGTATAGTATTTAGTAAATTATTTTTACAATTCTTAATTTCCGAAATAAATATACAATTATTTAATTGTAATTCATTATTTCCATTGATCATTAAAAATAAACTTTAGTAGCTATCTTGTATCATGGAAGTCTGTATTTTATTATTTTTTTGGCAATCGTGTACATAACTAAGCGGTGTAATGCGGTTTTGATAGTGAAAATGCTGGGTTCCTTAATTTTAATCATTTTTGCAGGATCTGAATCGAGTTTAAATTCACATTTTCTATTGCTAAAAAAAGTATAAGAATTCTTGTGCCATATAATATTAAAAGTATTATAATGTTTGTATGTACATATTGCTTTTTCTTCCATGATGCATGAAATATTTTAAAATTGTAGACGTCAAGTTTACTGATAAACATTTAAACTAAAATTTGTATCACGTACCAATGTATTAATAAAATTTAATCAAAATTATTCGATAAAATAAGCAATCACCCATAAAAATTGAAAAGCTTTCTAATTACAAAATTAACCGAAAATTGATATTGTAGTCTTTAAGATGATGAGAATGAAATTTAATTTTAATTAACTTAAATAATATAGTATAATAGACATTTTATTTAATTATATTTGGTTGCAAGGATGGTGAAATTAAGATAAACTGAATGAATTTTGGTACAGCGATCATATTATATGTACTTCCTCGGAAAAAATTAATTCTCACCTGTTGGTGTTCTATAATGTTATTATTGATAATGTGGATTTATAATTCATTCAGTTCCCACATATACAGAATCGAGGTCAATTGAATATATATTGGAAGGGTTGGTAAGTGAGAGTCATTTGAAGAAAAAATTACGTTAATGTAATGTAACATTGATCTATAAGTGCACAAAACTATACTGAATATATATATACGCAAAACTATATGAAATATGCCCGTATCCACGAACGAGATTTTTGACTCGAGATAATTTCTCATGGAAATTTCTATGGAGATAACTCTCGTCTTTCGTAGTCCACCGTATACAAGTCAAGTCTCTAAGATTCACCGTCTTGCACCTAACTATACGCTTGTTGTTCATTAATCCTACAATGTCAGTCCATTGACCGTAAATATTCATCACTTGTTCGAATTTTTATCGTGTCAGCAGCATTTAAAACGGAATAAATGTTTTTAATTTAGTGTCATGTATTTGTCTTATTTGACATTTGTGCGCACACCGGGTCCCGCTGTCAAATCGAATGTCGTGTGCACGTGTTTTTGTCTCTTTCCCCCAATCTTAAGCTGATCGCTGAGTTAATCTCCAGATCAAAATCTCAACACGCAAACTTGGTGCTTGAGATTTATCGCAACTAAATCTCTGAGATTTATCTCGTCGTGCCTCATTTCGTGAACACGATTTTTGTCACAATTGAGAACGCTTCCTAAGATGCCCATGTCATGACATTGGCAAGGAAAGAAAGAAACAGAATTATTATTTCTAACTGTTAGGAGGATGTCTAGAAAGTGAAAACAATAATGTGCTTGTTGGGAGTTAATTTCTAGAAAACGTTTTTTCATTCAATCACCTCTACTTCTCATCCCTTAGTGTTAAACTACTTGACCACGATACATCCTATTCATACATAACTATTCAACAGAATATTTGGATCAATTTTATATGTAATAAAAACGATCCAGATTTAACATAAAGAATATCTTAGTCAAAACGATTTTAATATAACACCAGACTTGGAACAATATATATGCTTGCAAAATATTACGCATTTATAAAAAAAAGTAAAATTTACCACATTCTTAGTGTCTTATTTATAGCCAAAACGCCGCATTCAGTTAGTCATTCAAAAATGTTTGGCATTATGTGTATCTAATTATTAAGGTTGTTTGTCTATGTGTTGTAAATGATGTATTGCTATTACTTAAGTCAGTGTTTATATAATGTTAAAAATAATCTTAAAAACAATACTCATTAAGTGTATTCGAAAGTACGAAATCAGTATTTTTGTAGGTAAATTATACCTCAGGGCACAGGTCGAAATTGCTACTTAAAAAGGCGCGCAAAGCAATATAACAGATATTAATAAAGTACTATCCGTAATTTTAAAAAACACTGCGAAATTCTATTAGTTTGAAGAATGTCGCTCTAAAAAACACAAAAAAAAATTAAATTAAGATGATTATTACAAATCTATGCTAATGTAATATTTGATGGCCCCAAAGACCAGATAATCGAGAGTTAAAAAAAACCCATTCAGTACAGGTACAGGTTTCTAAATTTTTTATTTTTTTTATCGAATTTATAGAATTTGATGATTTGACAATAATTCAATTTAGATGAAATAATAGGCTTACTGCTGGAAAAACCATCTCATACGAAATGAGGTCAAAATAAACCATTTAATTAGAATTTTTCATTCTTCAAACTATCCAATTGAGTTATGGACAAAATATTAATCATGTTCGCTAATATAATCATTTCGGTGTCTAATTTTAAATTGATGACGTAGATTCTAGATGAGCCACGTTTTTAGGATTTTGTATTTTTTGAAAGTATTTACTTGCACTTAGGAAAAAGCTGCCGGAAACGTAATTATTAATGTCTTGCGATAATGTTTTCTTGAAAATTGTAACCAAATATTTTATCGTGGAGAATGAGATGAATGAATAAAACACTTTTTTTTAGAAAACTATAAACCATTGTTTTTTGTGTTTGTTTATAATATCCTTTCTGTATCCTGAATGGCAAAACTTTTTTTTTTCTAATTACCTATGTAAAAACTCCACGGAAATTTGGTCCAACGACAAAAGATCCACGGGAAATTACATCTAATGACATAATGATTTTTTTATGAAAGAATAATGATAACGAAATAATTTAATAAAACTCAATCACAAATTCTTAAAAACGTATCCGATCAAATCAATAGATGAAAATATTGCATTTAGCTATATGCAAATTATCCAAAAAATACATATTATTAAAGAGTTAAGGTTATTATTACGGTCGTTGGAATATTTATGTGTTAAATAAAACAGATATTTTATACACACCGTATATTTTACTGAGAAGCGACCTCTATCGTAGAAGAAGTGAACACTCCACAACAAAGTGCATATAATTTACGACCTCGGAAGAAATAATCAGTTTGGCCTCATCTCCGCCGTGATAGAATGCCCTCTTGATGATGCTGAATAAGACATCAGTGAAACGTCGAGATTTGCTTCTCAATAAAATATATGGTTTGTATAAAATATCCGTTTTATTTAACACAAAAAAAATACATTTTGGTTTATGCATACCTACTGCACTTCTATTTAACCTAGTGATGTTAGGTATGTATTTGCCTTGAGCACAGTTGTATAAGATCCGACACCCTTGTTTCTTAGGGCAGTTTAAATACTGCACTTTTGCAATAGGACAAAATTCGCGAAAGACCACAACCAATATTTCCGCCCATTGATTCGATTGGCTACTTTTTTAAGAATTTGCGAAAGAGTATATTCAATGATTTCGTGAGCATTATCAATTCATTAATTAATAAAAAAAAAATTTAAAAACATTTTGATATTTGCGGTCATTGCGTCGTTGGATCCCATGGATCTTTGTCGCGTGGATATTTTGTGGGGTGACAATTTGTCGTTGGACCAACTGTCCGTGAACCTTTTATCGTCGGACCAAATGTACGTGGGCCTTTCGTCGTCGGACCTGTTGTGCGAGTGCCCAGCAGACCAGACTAAAACGACGATTTAAAGGGATGGTTGGCGCTCTGTAGTAACTAGGTCATAGACTATCTCGTGTCTCATGAGACCGAGAATCTCATGACTCATTATGACCAACACGCGTCACTGCTGTCGCATGTGGGGGCGTGGAGAGAGGCCGCCCAAATTCTGCATTTCGAAAATTATTATGTACCATTTGTTACGCGAATGACGTATGTAATCTGACTTCGGAACCGGAACGGATGAACGTCTCTCCGCTCCAAGAATATCCCGCCTGTGGCCGTATCCACGTGATTGTGACGAGGACGGCAGTCAGCTGATGGATTCAGTATTATCGCAAATACACATACACCTATAAATTCCCGCTTACTATAGAACGGTCGACTGGCATTTGGTAGTAAAGTAGACGTGCCGTTTTGCACGTACTGTTTTGCAGAATTCTTGGTAAATAACCAACTGGTGTTGGAGCTGATATTTACTAATAAATGTTGAATATTTAAACAGTTGCTAACACTCAATTGGTCGATAGCAACACACTAAATATGAACTACATTATTTATTATACCAGACTTTAGATTGACTGTAACATTAAAGACCATAAAAAATATACATGCCGATATAATTTTTTAATTATTTGGAAATTAATAAGATATTAAATGACTAGATGATATAAGTTTTGCATCATTTCTTCATCAGTTAGTGAAACATTTTATCAATACTGTTTGAATATGGTGCAATGCATGATATTCGCTCAAAAATATCAAATATAGCAATAAATTATGGATTTAACGTTAACTGTGTAGAGATTATAATTTTAATTAATTAAAAACTTTGTATAATCCCTGAGAGTTTTATACAAACTTTATATTTATAAATTTAATTATTACAAGGTTATTTCTACGTAAGTTTATTTATACTTTTATAATTTAATTTTTAATATCGAGAATATAGGGTTAATACTTCACCTTCCGATGAGAGATTCTGATACTCTCGAAACCTGAGTAGTACAAGATAAAATTATAATTCAACTCACGTAGCGATAACGTTGTTTATGTTTTCCACTAAATTTGAAGCAATAAATCTTTGAAATTAATTATTTAATTAAAATAATATCAAGAAGTATCGTATTTTGTACATAAACATGGCAGAAGAATAAAAAACAAATAAATAACCCTTATGACCAATGAGTTTGATATTTTTATTTCGCGATGTCTATGGTGCATTTTTTACCCGTGCGGACTTTTGTCATCCCTCTCAAGGGATGGTAAACCTTTAATATATCATTTTCTTTTCACTGATAACAACGTGCATCAACACCATTTTATCGCAACCAAAAATTCGAGATAGACTTACCACGATCTGTCCGAGACGTATCTTTAAGTTTTTTGGACACCTCGCCCGTAAAAAAGATAACTTGAAAAAGCTGGCATAGTCTAGAAAGGTGGAAGACAAGAGAGGAAGTGGCCGATCTCCAACTCGATGGACTCGAAAGGCGCTACTGGCTGGAACGACTAACCGTACTGCGGTATTAAAAAGGGAAAGATGGAGGAAAATCATAAAAGAAACAATAGTAGGCCACGACATCCAAAAATAAGAAAACCAGGCGCATGCAATCAATACCTACCTAGAAGAATGGAAAAGGAGCAAAATTAAATATATAACTGTACTGAGTCATACTAAAATCAGAACAATATGATTATAATTATGTTGATATGAGCGAGCAGAAAGATTGGTTTTGTTACAAAGGTGTGACACGAAACTACACTTTTTAATTGTTTTCTTCAGTTACGAATGATTGATTCAAACGTTTTATGACATTAATGAAAAAATATACTTATTTTAATATTGCGAAAAAATGCCCCAAGACTCGTTTTTGTAAAATCTTAATTATATGTATAAAATTCCAATTTTAATAATTTCGTTATCTTTCAGTCTGTCCGTCCGTTTGTTTGTCTGTCCCCGTGACTTCGTGTAACGTCCGTAACTTACATATTTTATAAAAACATTTCCTTTTTTTTTAAGTATTAAATTTTTCTTTTTTTATAAATAAAGAAATACTTAGGTATTCCTTAGGAACCGATATGCAAAAATTTCATCACTTTTGACGAGTTATATATAGTAATTACATAAATACCATCCCGATAATAATAATTTCGTTGTCCGTTCGTCTGTCAGTCCATAAATTCATGTAACATCGGTAACTTATTGTATAAAAATAAAACTAAATACATATTTTAATTCGCAGAAACCTAGTTAAATACTTATTTCAAAGTTCTGACGGCACACCGCTGGAGGAAACCAATCGGAGAAGATGTTGGAAAAGGATTTTAAAATATTAATATTGTTTTTTTTTTTAAATAATTTATAAATATTTTTTCTCTAATGTTCATAGTTTTTTATTCACCAATGGTTGGTGCCGCGCGCTCTAGAGCAATTTGGGTCGAGCATTCGGAGGTATGAGAGTTGTCATACTTCCGGCGCGCGTCACTGGAAATTTTATCTGATTGCCGTGGGGAAAGGGAACCAGGAGGGGGGATCCTTCAGCGGTGCGGGGGATAAAATGTGTACAAGAATACGGCGAATATTAAGACGAATTAAAGGCCCCCGCACACTATCAATATTATTGATCAATTTATTGACAGGGCTGAAGCCCACAGACGGCGCAATATTGTTGTTCAATATCAAAAAATTGACTTTGCTTTCAAGGTGAGTTCTTACTTCTCCGTAATGGCTAAATACTGTCGATATCTATGTTTTACTACGTTATCCATGTTCATATAAAACATTGAGATTTTATAATGTTTATAATTTATAATTAAAATCTGTTGTAATGTTTATGTAATATAATTTTTGGTCAAACTAGTATTTTTTATTAAAAGAATTTACATTATTTAATTAACCACTTCTCTTGTTGAATTAACAAATCCTTTAGCTTTTAGTGTCTCCCACAACAGATTTATAATAAATTTAAAAAATATCGATTACGATGGTAATGTTTTTTCATGTCGAAAAAGCTATTTAACATACCGGAAACAACAGTTAATCAGAAACCGCAGATTTTGGCATACCACAAGGAACAGTACTTGAACCATTGTTATTTATTTTATACTCAATTACATATTTGAATTGAAATTACATGGCCAAATAGTTTCTTATTCAAGATATTCAGAATTCAGGCGATACGGTTCTAATAATTAATAAAAAAACGTGGACTGAGGCTAATACTATAGCAAATGCAGATGTAAATTACTCTAAAAAAGAGCTATCAATTAATACTGATAAAACATAATTTCTCAACTTTTCTATTCAACAGAGAAAAAACAACTCATAAATTAATACTAAAATTCATAACACTACCTTTATTCAAAGAGACTTCAATGATAATGATCCATTAATTGAAGAAAAAAATAATTAAATACCTTAAAATCATAATAGACAATAATCTTAAGTGAAAAAAAATAAATTGATAACAAAATTTTAAAAACTGCCTACATATTTTTGAGACTATCCTAGACTATTTATTGAGAAATATCCTATCACCGAAAAATCATAAAAAAATATATTACACTGTAATCTTCCCTTTTATTCGTTTTTTACTCCCTTTATTTTAACTCGTAGCTTCTGGTTGTTTGGCGAAAAAATTTTGGATCGATTTTTACTTTTCCGTGATCCAATCGAGCTGAAACTTTGCAAGCAGACTCATGGCAACGATCAAAGAGATTTATCAATTTTTTCTTATATTTATCAATATTTATCTTAATACGGTCATTATTATTGGTCAATAATTTTGAAAGCGTTTTATTGATCAATAATATTGAAAGCGTTTTATTGATCAATAATATTGAAACTGCTCGGGGGCCTTTAGGTAAGTAAATCGCGTCTCGTGCATTGAAAATGTTGGTTAAAAGGATGCAGTGATGATCGGTGAATGGGTGGGTCTAGTTATAAACGGTCATTAAAGACATCTTCGCTTCAATCTCAATGTTCAGAATTGTCCATGTTTTATTTATTTTCACAAGTAATATTTAACCCTAAGAGATCGGCACACTACACTAGAGTGGAATAATTTTGTTCGCTACATATGCAGTGTATAATTTATTTATCCCTTTAAATATTTTTAAATTTAATAATAGGCTTATTTAAGCAGTGTTACTCCCGTTAAACATTTAAGAATTGCATAAATAAGCAGTGTCACTCCCTTTAAACATTTAGCAATACTTAACCTTATCTTTGAACTTCATGCAAGGCTACGAGTGAGATCCTTGATAAGCGCTTTCGACCTTAATCATAAAATAAAATATAACAAACTATAAGTGTTACTTAGCAACATTAAATAAACAGCTGTCAGTGTATGTAGCATGGTAATACATATGAGAGTAGTATGAGTTTGTCACGCCAAGCTGTTTTTTTAAGTAAATGAAAATGAGTGTGTATGTATTAAGTAAATACATAAGAACTACCAATTCTCGCATGATTTCTCGTTATTAAATTGATGGGTTGTTTCTAATCTCAATGTAGCACTAAGGTGGCGATGGTCACTCAAATATGACGCGGTTTCACGGCCAATAGACAATAATTATATATTAACGTTGGTTGGAGATGACGATCACCTAAAAGTGACGTCTCTACCGACCCATGGCAGAACAAGCGTCACGAGTTTCAGGCAAGTTGTACCAAAGTAAAAAAATATTTAATAAATAGGAAGTAGCCTGAGGTATTTTTTGTCGGCGCTTTCCTTGCTGTAGTAAAGATTTATGGAGATTCTTAAATGCTAAAGAAATCGAAACAATTACGAATAAAACGTCACAAAGCTAAAGAAAACAATCGATATCGGAAGATTAGCTCTTCCAGCTGGTGAAAACAGATCGAATTATGTAAAAAAAGATAAATGTATGTTTTCGTGAATCTGGCATCAAACGATTTACACACAGTGGTTGCAATGACAAGTGCTTTAAAATAACCGAATTTTTAGACGTTTTGATAAATATTTTATCCGATATACTTTGGAGGTATTGAAACAACAGGTATTTTATATGAACCGTATGAATGTGTTGAGAATCGATTCTCGACGTTTAGTCGTCGTCTGAATTCATCACAGCGTGATAAGGAGTGTGCCCTTTGGGAGCCCGCGGAGGTCAAGGACGTACTGGTTATTTCTTGCGTGGTCACAGATTGTATGCACTGCATAGGGGTCCGTTGCTTCCTTCTACGCTAGAGATTATCAAATTGTTCCAGCGAAATGTAGAGAATTGAATCTCAATACATCCATATGGTACGTAGGTACAAAATCTCCATCGCTTCGATACCCAAATATTTCAAACAACCGTAATGTAAACCTTAAGTACTTTGGATGATTGAAAAGATAAGACATTTTATTTCGTTAGTAATAATACAATGTATATTAATCACAAAGACCTACTTTGTTATATGCAACGTACACAAATAATTTTCAGTAATGGGTTTTTTTATTTTAACGTTACAACATGCCATGAGGCTTGTATAACGCTCGTTATATATAAAAGGCTCAACATAAGAACTCCCAGGATTGAGTTAATCATAATATAAATGTATTGCAATCTCACCGGGAATCTAACACCTCTCTCGATATGAGAAGCTAGAGTCATGCACACTGGACTGCAGGGACCGACATTGATATAAATATAATAAGACTACACACATAATTAAATGATATAAAAAATTTATGATTTGATGATCTGCTTATGAATGTAAAAATTAATTCAACCTTTATTTTAGAACAAAATATACTTCAAAATATGATTGGTAGAACTTTTTTTTACTAATAAACAAAAATATATTCACTTCTTCAAAATTTTCAAATTCACTTTGTATTCGCCATTGTATGCATTAACCGTTTTAGAAATAAAATAACAAACACTTTGTTTTAACTATGCCTTATTTTAAATATAAAAAAATCAACACATTTCTAGGTTATTTCCAAGTGAACCCTCAATAAAAATTAATCGTAGTTAAAACAGAGTGTTTCTTATTTTATATTAAAATACATGCCATTTTTCCATAAGAAAACTTCAGTGATGAGAGCGAGAAGAGGGAAAGTAATGTTACCTTCAATAAAAAGTAGAAAAATAATACTATGGTTGATGTAATGATATATTGGAATTTCAGTTCACTTTTCATATATAACTGGTTAAAATATAAAATACACAGAAAAATACATAAATAAATACATATAAAAGTATGGAGAATGAATCGCACTCCATTTATGAAATCAATCACATGGAGTGATATGTCAAACAATTAATAATGATTATAAACTGTTGGTTATCAAGTATCTAGGACTACGGAGATTAGCAGGATCTTCATTATTATTTACCTTGTCATCTTGTTATCAATGTACGTATTTAATTAATTAAATAATAAATTAATTAAACGAGATTTAATTATAGCCCTTTTATCAACTGTATTCGAAATCAACTTGACGAGTTTCGTTATTCATCACATTACAATACTTTGTGCAATCGTAAAATGATTCAAGTCACTGCTGTGTATTAAAGAACCACCTTTCAGTTACGTTTTCTCATGATACCTAAGTATGTTAGCGTTTCTTGAAGATCTATTGAAATTAATATATTGTACAGTGGCAAAAAAGTTTCACTTCAAAATAGAATGATTAGAACCGTTACTTATAATTTTATCCAACAGATTTTAGTGACCGATGCAGGAGAATGAGGTGTACAGAATCTTTCTAAAGCGTTTCCGTCTTGCTTTCTATCGTTACCGAACTTTGTATATTTTTTTGTTTGCTGTGTTAATTGATTTCACATAATTTTACATACACAATTTTACAATTACAATTACAATTGCAATAATTTTACAAGAGAATGAACAAACGGAGCAACTAACATTATATTTGTATAACACATTTGTTAGAAGTCAGATAACAGATAAATTTGGGTATTGATATATTTCATGTGTCAGGGGATTTTCCGATGCGGGATTCTCCTACACCTTTGACCAGATTTTATGTTATTTTTAACTTATTAAATATTGTTATTTTGATTTATATACTTCCATAATATATATGCCTTGAAAACTTAGTTTGTAATGTACATATTATTAAATAAATTGAATTGAATTGAATTGAAAAATAAACATTTTTTGAGGGATGCAGTATGTGTCACTACATGTAGTTTTTCCTGGCTACTTTTCTAACCTTTTGTCTGTGGTAATGTTAGACCGTTTTAGTTTAGTTCAAAATTTATTACAATCATTAATAAATAAACTTAACCTGATATCAAAAGTATTCTTTTACAAACGTTAATTAATATAATTAATGAAAATTTGTTTTACTTATAATTTATGAAAATATTTACACAGGGTTATTAGGAAAACAATAATAACCTCGCAGGACTGTATTCCCGCCTTGATTATGTATGGAAAATGTTCAAGCAGCCATGACCTAACATCAAGAGTTATGGAGTGATGAAAGTTTGCATTTTTTAAAACTATTTCTAACTTATTTTTACAAAAAGTTGAACTATTATTACAGTAACTTATATCGATTACTAAAAATTCATTCGTTTCAATACAAGTTAAATAAAATGTTAATTTCAGTTCCTCTTACAGTATAGTATTATTGGGTGGGGAAGGGCTTATAAGTCCACCGTACAGCTATTAATTATAATACTAAAATAATCATTAGATCACTTCTTAAAGAACCTTATGAATATCCTACTGTAAATAAGTATATTTCAAGATTTTAAAGTACCATCTCTTGCTAAATAGACTGTATAAGTAATAGATACAAAACAAAGGGGCAAATAAAGATACCAATTTTAAGAACGACCATGGCCATTATATTATTTATTTTATAAATAAAATAAATAAATAAATGAACACGACTACACGGCAAGGCGGTCGGTGAACGAGTGCGCAGCCCGTTCGTGGCGTCCGCGCTTATGCCCTGCTAGGGAAGTGGGACATGAGTACATCACAATAAGTAATAATGAATGTATAACTTAGAATATATAAAACCGAAAAGACATTCTGCTAGAATAGGACACAACGCAGGACACAACATAATTTCAAAATATTATCACATGTCATAAATATACGCGAATACGAAGATCTGAAATGAAAACTATACCATAACCACAAAACATAAACAAAAAAGATGCTCACAAAATCTAGAGTTACATAGATACATCAAACAGATATAAGAAATAAAATGAGAGCGACGTAGTAAACCGCAATACATAGAATAAGAACATTTTTCTACATTCGTTAACATATCTATTGGATTTCTCAGCCGAATTTACGACTACTATCTGTTTCAGAAGAAACACTCAAATTATTTACATTTACGTCGATTTAAAAATCTTGCTGGATTATGGAAAAATGGATCGGATATTTCCGAATATTACTCGTATACCTATATGTAAATATACGAGTATCGTTACGCAAAAGAAATACCGTTAGGACGAATGAAATTGAGGATGTATGGCATTACCATTAAATCTTCTTCTTCTTCCTCTTTTAGTAGATCTATAGGGATCTATGTGTGGAGTGTGTATGAGGTAAAAGATGATAGTGGTTCTCAATGATTGATTTATTTATTCTTTATGTCCCACACTTTTATTTATTATCGATTTGTTATTCAACCTGCCCTTAATATATCTGATGAATAATGCTGTGTAGATGGTAAGTTGATGACGGTGGTAGACTTCTTGAAGATCCGGACGTAGTGGCTGCGTAGTTCTGCTTTATCGTTCCGTTGTCCGTGGTCAGTTACTCGGCACTCGAGTAGAGATGACGTCACGGCATAGATTCTGATGTGCAGCGGGACATTGTTATAATGTTGACTGAGGTCAGTTCTCGACGTAGATACTGACTTCCACCGGCAGCAAGACGTTGGTCGATATAACTCTGTGAGTTACTGTATATTGTATCGGAAACTGACTGATCTTTTGTACGAAGCCCTTAGAGCTTATATACTTCTCGATTCTTTTGTTGGCATCAGCGAATTGGTTCCTGACCTCGTCCGCGATTTGTCAATGTTTTCCTCAGCGAGTCGATTCTTTGAAGGAAGTGGTCGCTTCATCGTTTTTTATTGGGTCGCCTTGTAACTGTTTATGATGACTGCTACAGATCTGTAATCTGTGTTGACAGGTGTCAGTCCTGATCTTGTGATGAGGATGTCCAGCTCAGTGTCCACCTCTTTGGTAGTCTCACTGCCGGTCGCCCCTCTCGCGCATGACATGATCCCTCCAGAAACGCCTTCTCTGCCTGTTCCATCGTTCAATATCTTCTACATCGTAGGTTATATGGATTTCCGCGTTAGGTATTCTGTCTCTGACGGCCTTGCCCGCAATTTAGAGTCTTTATCTTAATAGTTCCGAAAAGGTTCTTAGTTCTCATCATGATATAATATATGCTGCTTATTTCTATACCTATCTTGACTTTGCTTTCTACTGCTATATGCATAAATATGCTATGTAAATCTATGCCGGTAAAAAATTTTCCCACCAAGTTTATACATACGACGAACCTGTCAAATAAAACACTTTTTTATAAAAAAAAAAAAATAGAGATGCGAACACGGAATACATGTTACACCAATTTCTTATTATTTTCAAATTAAGCAAAACGCTTGTGCTTGTATGAAAGTAGAACTATATTTCTGGTGTCCTGGAATGGGCCTCGAACCAACGAACACTGGATCATTAGGCTAGTGTCATAATCACAATACCAACAATATATTCGACACATTTAAAATATTATAATATTTTTAATCATTTTAAAATCACAGACCAAAATATGCTCTGTGCAGAAGAAACTATAAAAGGTGACAATTACTGCATCCAATTTAAAATAATGTTGTCAGATTTGTAATAGATGTACTTGCCTATCGCTTGAATTAAATATTGCTTTGATCGTTCCGCATTACGCAAATTTTTTTTCGCGATTTAGACGTCGATCGTATTGTAAATATTATGTGCCTATATACCTATATGCCTTATGTAAAGATTTTTCGAATAAAATAATTATTTTATCGCCTGGCACTAAATTATGTACTAGAATAAAAATATTGTTCTCGGTGTGTTCCATTTTTTCAAATAAATAACTTGACTTTGCGTGGATGTATATAGGTACCAATTTTTCGTGTCCAACTTAAACAGGTACGAACTTTACGTATACAACCAAGATAGGTAGGTAAGGTACCTACCGAAATGGATTAGTACCAACGAAGCGGATTAATTTTCGATATTCTTGGAAGAATGGTGGCAAGCAGGCGTACCATCTTTCCGCAATTCAAAATATATTCGGTGAGATCTGAGCCAGCAGATGTATCTAGGTACTTCTGGTGAAACTGTGTAGAAAAAGAGGTAATTTTGTTTAACAGCATTTGCATACAGGCCAACACAAGTGTGTTATGAATTATAAATTCAAATATTTTTGACATACACAGAACTATCTCAACTTTTAAAATGTTCTCAGGGTGTCATTGCTGATCGTTTGATGATTTAAACGTACCTATTTATAAACCCTTTCTGGCTGGGCCCATCATCGGGGCTGAAGTGTATGTTTATACATCACCTTCGATGATAGAATAATTAATTAATGGAATTCGAAACGTCGGCCAGAAAATTTGTATACACAAGGTAGAATGTCCCAGAAATCTTCATATTTATTTGATTTTTGTGCGCTTAATATTATCTTAAAATTCAAGGAAATCATAATATTATTCAACGAAATATACCTAATACGCAACTCGTCAAAGCACTCAGTAGTAATAAATGTCGATAAAAGGTGAGGTGTAATTAAAACTTGATACTATGACCATCCTCTTATCTTTTCCGATACCGGAAATTTCACGTTAAATATGTAAATTTGAACAAGTTTGTCAAGTTTTATTTAGACAAACATCGGCTCATATCTACAAACCAGCGGCGCATCATGAGAGTAAACTATATTAAAAACAGAAATAAATACAAATTCTAGTATGGGTACCTTACGGGTTAAATAGACCTCTTTCCATTTAAGAAAGACAATCGAATTAGTATGTGTTAGCCGTGCGTATGAGGCACATTGTATCGTTGTGTTGGTGTTAATATCCGTAAACACCAACACAACGAAACTATGTGCGTCGTACGCACGGCTTACACGTACTAAATAGTTTGTCTTTCTTAAATGGAAAGAGGTTGCCCGGATGATTCATCGGTCATCACTATTTCATACCGTCCAATATTCATAAATAAAACTGAAATATATGTAAACTATGTGACATATTGCGCTTAAGCCAAGAGTCTGATCGGTTGGCAGCGCTTGTTCTTACTAGCGAAAGATGGATGAATCTCATTAGAATGAAAAATGTTGGAAAACCTTAGCACGAGCGTTACACTTAAAGTTTCATTGCTATTTTGCCTATCTTATTAGGTACTATCACTGAATAGAATGCCACATTTTAAAGTCGCCATCTTGTAATACGACTCTCGCCCGGTCAACATTTATAGGTACATCTAGGTAGTGTTCGAGGACCCTGTTCAAGAGATATATTAAGGTTCATGTATTTCTGGTTCTATTTACATTATCGCAGTCGATCTTTCTTTCCACCGTCTTTTCAAATCTTTACTAACAATAATGTTAGAAATAGATTTATGCAATATACATTTAATTACATGAACATGTTCACTATCGATCTATTATGCGATAAAAATTATGTTAAAATTGCAAAATGCATAAAGTATGTTTCGAGATTAAAAAATTTACCATTCCATGTATTGTAGACGATACAAAATATGAATATAATATATAAATAAATACATAATCTGAGCCACGAGTATAAGAAACAATACATTAAAAAATATTATGCCAATCCAAGCAGTTATAGCGAAAAAATTATATTTCGCTCTCGTTTGCACTACCATTAGCTCCATATAAAAGAAGAAGACGGATGATAACAGAATGAGATCATACCAAAGTCAATTCTGATTGTACTATAAGTATGATACCCACATGGGAACTATTTGTATACGTCATTGAATGCGATCTGTTAGTTGACACCACTAGTGTATCAATAATCAAAGAATTTCTCTGGGGACTAAAAAAAAACGATTTTGTATCGATAATAAATGTAATCAACGATAGGTACAGATGAAAAATTTAATCGACGATAGATTTCTTGCATTCTCTTCTAGATTTCATTGAACCATAAAGTCGAAAGAATGAGCAAACACTAAATTAATATTATTTTGGTTTTATCCTGAGCTTAAAGCAATAACACGGGCATATTTATTCTGTTCACCTGAAAGTTGTTGCTAAGGAGTAGATACTTCAATAACGCCTTTTTGAGAATGCCAAATTAATTAATTGTAGAGATTATTCAGACATTTGCCATGTATTTTTAGTATTTGCAATTGGTATTATTTATTTCAATTTCTTTTTTAAACTTTTATATTTGCATATACATAGATAAAGGGTAATATACGTAAGTATTTATGATTCATATTATAAATAATAAAATGAATGGCCTGATGTATGTAAGAAGGTAAATTAGATGGTATTATGATGTGTCTTTACCTTGTTTGAATTTTGGGTAGGTAAATGGGTAGGTTGGAGAAAATTCAGTATTGCTTGCAGTAAAATATTACCTATTTTAAAAATGAATAATCTCATGAGGTGAGACAGAAAAATGTGGTAAATTAATGTAGATAGCGGCCTTACTGACATGGGATATTTTCTTTAAGAGTTTTAAATTAGACGATTGTATTTCATCAGCAGAACAGCACATGAGTCCGTTTCGAAGGTCGAACAGCAAGTTACCATTTATGTAATGGACATTTGATTTTATTGACACATGTGCATACGCCGCTACTGAGAATTCTAGAAGTGTGACTATGACTGTGCGTAGGCAATTAGACCTTTATATTTACCTTATTTGATCTTCGAATCACTAAGTGATTCAGTATTTAGTCCTTTGTGAACCATCTCAGTCCACGTTGTGAATCGTGCGTATCGTGCGTGAAAATAATAAAATAAAATATCCAGAATATCTTTCTTCATCCACGATCTTACTTGAATAGCAAATTAATAACCATCAAATAATAAAATGAAATACTGGTAGTGTTCGTTTATATTCTTAATAAGCTTAATTGTTCATCGTTATTTATATCAGATTTAAAAACGTTGTTCTGTACTACGCTGTTACCATTTTGAAGTAGGTAGGAACTTACCAAAATACAGAAACCATTTTTTTGCGTTCCAACGGAAATATATCTGAACTTCGGCAAAGTCCGGCATCGCTCGGCTGCGCGCACGCCGGTACAGCGACGATCTCCGCCTGTCTCTTTCTTGCTCGTCAGCTGTTGGGAATTTCAACATGGCTACCGTGGGCAGGCTGTCATGTGGAATTTCTCAAAAAACATCGAAATTTTTGCGTTCGGGCCGTTGTTTTAGCACATTTCGCAATGTAAAATCGTTCACTAATGTATCGTCTACATGTGGGTGCATCGCCACCGGTGGATTGTTACTTTATGCCGCCACGAAATGGAGGAAATACAACACGGTCTACGCTCTCAAACCAAAGGTGAGTACCAACCTGACGGCTTTGTTATTGTGGCTTCTCTGCCGTTTCGCCGTTATACGTAATACTTCTTGATTGTTATTATTTCCTTTCGTAGTGTATGTAAAGCACGTGGTTGCACGTTATCTGTGGCATTGGCATTGAATTGCCTAGGTGCAATGAGCTTAGCTAATAGATATTATGCTACTACAAGGTGGCTGACCGGTCCGGTCGGGGGCCTGCTCCGCGGCCCAGACGGTACGTAAAATACGTATACGCGGATCTGTGTCGTGCGCGGCCCGATGCTTTCATCTCGACGTTATTTATAGTTATACTTCTCCCACGCTTACGTTTAGGTTTTATCATTTTTATTGAATTACTACGTACATCCGTTACACTCATGATTTTACTGCGTATTTATCTATCGAGTGGCAACGGAGCTGTCATCGGAAAAAAATGACATTTGGGGTTATCTGGCCCAATGTCAAACAATGTTGTTCACAAATATAAATTGTATATCAACAACGCTCGCTGTAAACTATGATTAAACCAGTAATAAATTATTTTATAAAATCATTGTTTGATTATAGTTTGATTCGTACACAATTTATTTATTTACAAACTGGACAAACTATTGACAAGGTCGCCAGCGTAAACTCACTTTCAGCTCGTTACTTTTGTGAAATGACTGGTAATAAATTATCTATGAACATTCAATTCGCTTCCTTTTCCTGAGTCACGTGATTGTTTGCATTTATTTTGAAAATTACTTTTTATTTTTGCAATCAATTTTATTATTAATGACTTGACATTGTTATGTATGACGTATTCTTCATATTTGTAATTTTAACACTTGGTCACAATACTATATAGGTTTACAATGTTTACATTTATATTTGAAATCTTTTAATTTATCATGTAGGTAGGAACCTTAATTAATGTAATTTTTATGCAGAAATCTGAACGATGAACCGTGTAGTTCAGTCATTAGTCCATTGGGCTACTTCTCGCCTGAACGCGATATTTTATTATGACATCCATTACAAAATAATTTAAATTTACAAGTAATGCCGACAATTTATTTAGTGTTTATTATCATAGTAATGTAATTTTTTTGCCGCATTCAAAGGAATAATACAATAACTGCTGTTTTTTTAGAAATAATTTATTTGCGGAAATTTGACATTATTAGAAGATCTATGGCACTGATTTCAGTCTCGATAATGTATGTAACTATTATTTACCTGGTAAAACCATTTTTAATTTTTACATACCTATGAAATATTAGTTGAGTATTTTAGTATACCTAAATATAGTATTTACAATACAAGTACCGATTTTTATATTTGTGTGTGCAGACGGTGCATAGCACAATACAAATTGAATTGAAAAAATTAATAAAAAATAAAACATATACTTGTAGTTTAATTTATTAAACACTATTATAAACGAAAACAATCAAAAGACAATCTCAATTTAAAATAAACACATTTTAAAATAAATCAGTTAATTATAAAAAAAAAACAATTGTGTAAATAAAGAATGTAAAAAGAAAGATAATTGAAAAAAAAATATGAGGGGCATAAAAGCAAAGACAGCAATATTTTTTGAATCCGGTAACCAAGGATCAATGCAGGCAATGCTCAAAGGTCTATTACATGACACAATATTTCAAATTTGGTTTACGCTTAGCACATATAACACGTTCGAACGCTTATGAACTATGAATACTAAAAATATTAAGAATATATCCATGTTGACTTTACTGTTTCAGATCTCTAGACTGCACAGTAGTAATGAATCATTTACTGAAGCACATTGTTTCGTTGTGTCGGTGTTTCCGGGTATAAACACCGACACAACGAAACAATGTGCCTCGTACCCACGGCTAACACATACTAATTTGATTGTATTTCTTAAATGGAAAGATATATACCTCCGAATAAAATTGCTTTCCGACTCGCATATAAACATTATTTACGTATAATACAGAGTAAGTACCTACGTACCTATACAACGCAATTGAATAAATCTTTTTTGATTTAATATTCCCGCCACCGATTATCCGGTGGCCCCAGGAAATAAGAAGCAAGCGATTTATCGACACCCACTTTCGATCATCTTATATGAGTGATTATTATTATGTAAAACGCTCGAAAAAACTTTATGTTTAATCCCCGTTATTTATCTGCGAATTAGCATTTTATCACAATTTTTATAGTATGAAAAGTTTGCAATGAAAAGTCAATTTAACTGGTAAAACCGTTAGATTTTAATAATAATAAATTCGCACAATTTCAAAATTTGTTTAAAAAATCATTTTAATTTAATTTTTTTATGATTGTGTAGTATGATTGTTGTAATCTTTACGTGTGATGAATAAAGGGGTGAAATCGAAAATGCAATGTCATTCCGTAGAAAAAGTCCTACATATACATTTACAAGTAATATTGAATGTACATTAGTGGCATTTATTGTGAATTTTTTGGAATATTATTGATTCTAGTTTGACTGTTGCAAAAAAAACGAGCGAGCCTTACAGTAGTCGCGTATGTTGGGTAACATTTGACATCTCGCAATCAAAAATATCAGTTGAGCAGCACTTATCAATATTGTCTACACTTTTATTTTTAATTATAAATCTCACAATTAAAAATATCAATTGAGCATTGGTTTAAATGCAAGCAAAGCATTTAAACAAAATTTTAAAAAGCTAATAGGTACCTATATATTTATTAATTAGTAAATACAAGTAAAGAAATATATGCATTTATTTATTATTGAATTTTGCCGCAGGTAGGTGGTACCGCCGTAGGTAGGTACCGTATATCTACATACGCATTTTGTTTAGAAATATATTTGGTCAATTATATGTTTTTATTTATTTTCATAGATGGCGGTAGTGTGCCGCCATACATATTGTATGAAAACTTTGAATAAATATTTAAAAATAATCACATAAATTACATAAAATTTGAGAATCATTAAGGGTACTTATTGTTAACATTAATGTAAATGTAAAACAATGTAAACGAAATTAAGTATTTATTGGATAGTTTTGAAGATATAAGCTAAAACATATCAAAGTTACAGCATCCACACGCTTGACACCAGCCTCGTAACATATATACAAAATCAGAAGCATTGGCTGGCAGTGTGCATCTTGGCACTTGCTGGACATCGATTTGTTTATAAAGGATGATTTTTTTGTTCATCGCGCGCGCTCATTGGTTAAATAAAATTGCTAGCGTCTTATTTCCCGTTACGCATTTCCGTCCTTTTTCACGAAATCACTGCCACAGATTACAGGAAAGCGAGAGGAAAGATTTTATACATTAAAAAAAACATTTTCTGTCACCTGTTTTACAACTTTATTTATAGTTGACGTGTACCCACAATATAATAAATAATTAATAGAATGAACAATATTCCATTTGTTTCATTCGAGAATATAATTTTCGTTTATCTTACACTGATAGTAAGATTGAGTAATGTAATTGTGTATATTTAGTGACAATACATATTAATAATAATGCAAAACTTCTTGTGTTATAGTTTTTGTTGAAATCTTTTTAAAAATATTAAAGTATTTTTTTAAAATTTTTTATTAATATATCGTGCAAGTAGGGTGAAGGGAAAACGTAAATGCATGGTAATTAATTAACAATATCTTAGAAAAGGAGAAATTTTAAAAATATCTTAAGGATGACATACACGCAATGAGTCACAACTGTACCCGATGGGATTGGCTATAAACTGTTACAACGACACTTCTTTCGTCTTCGTTTTACATTCATTTAGAGTCTATCAACAGATCCGATTCTTGCTACTTCCATGGTGTCCTTTTATCTAGTTTCATGGCAAACATGACAAAATGA
Source organism: Agrypnia vestita (assembly GCA_016648135.1). Classification (NCBI taxonomy): domain Eukaryota; kingdom Metazoa; phylum Arthropoda; class Insecta; order Trichoptera; family Phryganeidae; genus Agrypnia; species Agrypnia vestita. Next base: position 125,795 of record JADDOH010008816.1, read on the forward strand.
CTCGAGGATTCGGCGTTTTATCATTGGCCGACAGGGCCCGACACGGCCCGGCCCCGGCCCGGCGCCAGCAGGTTAATCTCTCTAAACTGAATATTTTCTCATTGATTTTAGAGAGATTTGCTTGCCGGTGCCGGGCCGTGTCGGCCAGTGAAGAAACGCCCATTCGGAGTCGTATGATTGAGCATAGACGGATGCTGGGGAATGGTGCGGGGTGAAGGGGGTTGGTGCGGAGGGGTAGAAAATAAATGTTTCTAGAAGGGGATTCTAGACGCTTCGTGAAAATTTTTAATGTACTCACATGTTTAAGGGCTTTAAAGGTTAACAATTTTACTCATACAACACAATCTGGTGATATTTAGCGCTCGGCACCATGTTATAAATGGGGTACGTACATTGTAAAATTTATTATACTTACATGAGATGACATATACATATAAGTAGATCAGACAGGCAGATCAATAGAAACATCATTTAAAGAACACAAAAGGTGCCTCATAAATATAATTTTTCAGAATATTCTAATCATATTAGGAGAAATTAACCACACATTCAACAATACATCATTATTTGAAGCCTACCCAAATACATAATTTTCATCTATATTCCAAGGTCACCAAAATCATATATCATTGGATCATCGGGAAAAATATGTCGCATTTGGATACATGTGGGATATAGAAGCAAACGCAGCAATATCCAAAAAATTAAAAAATGTTTTGAATGCGCTCACCGAGGATTACTATTTTAAAATGTACTGAATTCTAGATTTTCTGTATCCTATCCCTTACAAAATCGATAATAAATTTATAGGCTATGTTTGCTATAAATCTCGATTCCAGTACATTATAAATTAGTAATCCTCGAAGACTGCATTAATTTTTTTGTATATTGCTGCCTTTGCTTTTATACCCCACATATAATGAATTATTTTGCCGTATTTATTTATTTTATAGGAAATAAAGCAGACATAAATGATAAATGTGAATAAGAGCATGAGAAATCATAATCTAATATTAGGTCCTTACATATGAAATTGGCGTTTTGCCGTACTGGCAAATTTGATCTCAAATATCTTCTCTTTGGTTAGGAATTCCAAATCCAAATTTATACAGCTATTTACTCATGTATTTGTGTTTTGAAAATTATAATTCATTTGTTTTTTCCTCAATTGTTTATTTCTTTGCGTCACTCAGTTTACAAAATGAAAAACTTGAAATATCGCGTTATTTACGAGTACGAGTTCCACCGTGGCACCAGTGCTGCAGAAACGGCTCGAAGGATTAATGATGTGTATGGCGACGGTGCCGCAAAAGAAAACACAGTGCGTTTTTGGTTCCAACGTTTTCGTTCTGGAAATTTCGACCTGCAGAACAAGCCCCGTGGATGGCCGGAGACCAAAGTTGATAATGAAGAATTGAAGGCTATTGTGGAAGCGGATCCATCGCAAACCACATCCGAGTTAGCTGCAGGCTGCGGTGTTAGTGATAAAACTGTTTTAATCCACTTGAAGCAAATTGGTAAGGTGAAAAAGCTTGAAAGGTGGGTACCTCACGAATTGAGTGAAGCAAATCAACAAACGCGCGTTGACTGCTGCGTTGCATTACTCAACCGGCACAATAATGAAGGGATTTTAAATCGAATCATTACCTGTGATGAAAAGTGGATCCTGTACGATAATCGGAAGCGCTCATCGCAATGGCTGAACCCTGCCGAACCAGCCAAACCATGCCCCAAGCGAAAATTGACTCCAAAAAAGTTACTTGTGAGCGTTTGGTGGACTAGTGCTGGTGTCGTTCACTACAGCTTTCTTAAATCTGGCCAGACGATTACGGCAGATGTCTATTGTCAGCAACTGCAAACCATGATGGAAAAGCTAGCTGCTAAACAACCGAGGCTGGTTAATCGCTCTAGGCCACTGCTGCTTCATGATAACGCTAGACCACACACTGCACAACAGACGGCTACCAAATTAGAGGAGCTTCAATTGGAATGTCTAAGACATCCACCGTACTCTCCGGACCTTGCCCCAACTGATTACCATTTTTTTCGAAATTTGGATAACTTCTTGCTAAGGAAAAAATTCAACTCCGATGGGGCAGTCCAAACCGCCTTCAAAGATTTTATTGATTCCCGTTCGAATGGTTTTTTTAGTAAAGGGATCGATGAACTACCTATGAGATGGCAAAAGTGCATAGATAGCAATGGTACATACTTTGATTAAATAAATATATTATAATAAAAAAAAATCGGGTTTATGTTCCTCCCATACTAAACGCCAATTTCATATGTAAGGACCTAATATATTAACTTGTGTCCTAACATATTTCACATGTACGTACATCATCGGATAAACAACATTAATAAGTAAATAATATAAAGTAGGGTTTGTTCTGTCCATTAAATACGATACTTAATTAAACATTTATCCTTAATTATATCAAAAATCGATTTTTAAAAATTGGGCCCGGAAAGAAGAACAGGTTAGTAGACCTGTCCTTATTTCCGACGATTTAAAAATTTAAGGCCGGCGCCACGATGCGCGGATCTTCCGCCGCGTCTCTTCCGTCGCGTAAAATCGGCAAAGCAAATGGGACGACCGATCGTCCGGGCAGTGTGTTTGATAAGCGCATATTGTATGGAATTAAATGTAGCGGCGTTCCGCGACGTAAGAGACGCGGCGGAAGATACGCGCAGTGTGGCGCCGGCCCAATACGAAAATAATGCAGTCGTAGAGATTAATTCTTGTTGAAACAAAACCTATTCTGATGTTACAATAATTTTGAAAAGGTCTATAAACTATGTAACTTATATAACCTGTACCTATATATTATATAGGTTGTAATCTATATAAAACCTTATCGGACGTTGCCAATAATAATACGGGATTGTTGGGAACACCTCTCGGTTACCTTGCATATTTATTAGATTAGTAGGTCAAAGATAAGTTCCACTTTGTACAACATTCAATGCATTTAATCAGGTTAAATACTGAAGCTATTGTATGATAATTTGATCATAGCAAGTGATAGGTACATACCTACATACATATATGATGAATAAAAAATACACTTTATTTTGTTTTACTTCATTAAAATAGTTATGTAATCATGTACTAGTTTCCTCGATCTTTGAACATATAAATTGATGACATCTTTGGTTAATGTATGATAATTTTTTTATATTTTCGAACATTCAAATCATTTAATGATATAATTAATGAAAATAAACTTAGTTTTAGCCACTTTTGTATTGAAAATATCAACATGTTTTAGTTCGTCAGGATACAAGTGTATACTAACAAAATTGAATTCAAAAATCGAAGTATAGACAGCCAAAATATTAAAAAAGTTGTAGGGAAAATGAATAATAATAATGTACCTACTTAACATGAAAATAAATTTAAAATATAACTATTTGTAAAAAGGACCTGGTTATTTATAATATTTAATTTACTATTAACACTTTTTTTTATTTCTAATTTTTTCTAAAACATGGTTAGAAAATTCAGAATAATTATTGCTATTTAAACACCTTAAACATGTTGATATTTTCAATACAAAAGTGGTGAAAACTAAGTTTATTTTCATTAATTATATTAATAATGTCACCACAAAATTATTTTGCTGTATTTGAAGAAAAAGCATTTACGTACAGTACCCTGTTACTAGAATTATGGATAACTAATATTTCCTAGCAGTACATAGGATTAATTTTAATTTGAATTTAAACACGTTTATATATGGTAACAAATAAATTGAATTGAATTTAATAGTCTTATCTTTTTATTTAACTTCTGTATAGCAAATATTATCCTTTTAAGATAAAGCTCATCTTTTATTTTTTGTATGTGTGTTGAGATGAATATATAAAAAAATGGTGCCGATGGAGTTGATAGTATTGTTTATAGTGAATTTATGTTACTAAATCAAACAATTGCTATTAAACTCTATAATAGAAATATATAAAAATAAGAAAATGTTATGATTTTTAATTATGCTTTTCTTGAAATAAGGTTTTACCTCCATTCGGATGTGATCATTTATATTTTTTAGTCCAACGTGTTTTGTAGTTTTCCACCCCTGACAGTGAAATATTGACCGGTCATAATGAACCACGCAAAAAATACAATATCATTTCTATTTGAATTAAAGATTTTATCATTTGAAGCCTATTAATTTTTTCCTGGTGCACCACTCACTGTGGGTGATAAATAATAAACTGTATTAATTATTACAATAATAATGTGGCAAAAAATAATCGCCAAACAACTATCAACTTTGCTGCGAGAGTTAGAGAATAAAAAAAATTCGCACGTATGAAGTTATAAACATTTATATTTTACGTAACAAACGTATTGCGATATTTTTTTTGGGCTCCACGACTAAAGACTCACGCTAAGATCCACGCGACATTAGATCTACTGACCTAATGGCAACAAACATTTATTTTTTATTTTTTATGAAAGAACTTTAAATAAATTAATGAATTGACAATGGTGACGAAATCATTGATTGTAAATGATTCATTATTCTTTCGCATTCGTTGGAAAATGTAGCCGAATAAAAAACTTTCGTGAATTATGTTATATTAAGCAAAAGTGCAATATTTGTAGATCTCTTTCCATTTAAGAAAGACAATCAAATTAGTATGTGTAAGCCGTGCGTACGACATACATTGTTTCGTTGTGATAGTGTTGACGGGTATAAACACCAACACAACGAAATAATGTGGCTCATACGCACGGCTTACATACACTAATTCGATTGACATTATTAAATGGAACGAGGTCTTACAGTTCCAGGAAACCAAAGGGGACAGAATGTTATATGTTGAACTTACATATAATATATACAAGACTCTTTTTAAGCATAACCTAACCTAATACGTATTTTTTGTAATAATTTGCGAAAGGTTATGTGCTTCTTAATCTAGTGACTTCAACATGCGGGTTGCGATATTCGATTATTATCAGGTGATGGGGGGTTCGACATTAGTCCTAGGAGACCACCAAGCTAGTACTATTTTCATAGTACAATCTTTTATCTTAGTTTTAAAACACTATAATATATTGATGTGACATGAACAGTCTATTTCTGTGAAAAAACGGACAAAAATAATTTGGTTCGGCTAATACGAAAGCATACATTTTAGTTTATTTTTGTAAACCGAAGTAATAGCGTTACATTAATGTAAGTAGAAACGATGCAAGTGCTTTAGTTAAAATTACTTTTAGTTTTCAAGGTGTTTTGATCAGATTTTTCCTCTCCATCTCTCCTGGATATTATTGTCAGTGTGTTAAGATGTTAGCGATTTACCAATTTATTATTTGTAGTTCTTATTTACGAAAGGTGTATTGATTTGCGCGATGGAAATGCGGTTACCATGGCGCTTGTGTGGAAAACCTGTGGTCGATAGTGAGGATTGAACAAATAAGAAGTGAACTTAATGCTGGCTATGGCTATATGGTAGAGAGAATAAAGAAAGGAGTGCTAAGATGGTTTGCTCATGGAGAACGTATGAGCGTAGACTGGTTGGTTAAGAAAATATATGGGACGAGTGTTGAAGGCAACAGGAATGGAAAGCGTCCGCGAAAGACCTAGCATGATCAGATACTACACATTTTGGAGGATGGCCATGTTAAAAGCCTCAAATACCGTAGATCTTGCATGAGAAGAGGTATGAGTGTAGCCGAAGTAAAAGCGGCGTTAAAAGCAAAGATGGAAGAATATGGCCATCTATCCATATTCTTCTATCTATATGTTAGTTAGTTGTTCGTTAGTATTGATGTCTTTTTATGTTTTGAATTTGAATAATATTTGAAATTTATCATATTATGTAAATATGTGCATTACACTCAACGTACAGTGTATTGTTTGTTTATGTTTGATTGACGTTCCTACAATATCGTTGAATGTGTTGTATTATATTTTTAATGCGAAGCAAATGATTTTGATTAAGTGACATAATATATCTTCGGATCTTTCACTGTCTAACCCAATCAGGAGTTGCATCATGTCAAAAATCGGTATTATTTTTATTCAAATTCTTTTTATACATCGTAGTTTTTTCCCTATGATTAAGGCTTGTTACGTCATTGGTAATAATTTTATTTATTTGTATGGTGTAGTAAGGTGCTGATATATCATTTTAGTAATTTTGAGTGTAGTTTTCTGAAACAGCTCCACTCCATGCAATTATTCCGCGCGTAAAAGAATCTGAGAAATTGCAATGTATGTATAATCAACGACATACACGTTTTAAAAGAATTGGCCATCGCGGTTAACCACAGCGTAAAAATCATGTTCAAGGTAATTTGAGAACGTGTCTGTCTGTCTGTCCGGGTTATAAGAATCAAACATTGGAAGGTATTAATCATGAAATCTGTCGAAATCTCACGTTTCTTTCTTTGATGACTTGCCAATTATTTTACTTTCGCTCGCAGGTTGATGCATCGACAGGCATTTGGAATGATTGTGCAATACTTTGGAGCGATCGTTTTTGCAGAGCTAAGTTTAGCACGTAGGCCATTGCCTAGAATTGTTGCATTGGAAAGGTTTCGTTAAGGTCATCCAAAAAACGATCACAATATTATTTGGGTCATTCGTATTACCTATTTCATTGTTTGGTGTCTTGTAATTTTATGCATTACACCGAGAGAGAGGCGAATTACGAATAGAAAACGTGAATAATGGCGTTTAATTAAGATTTCACTGATTTAATACACTTTATATGTAATAAATTATTGTGGTTAAATGAAAACTATCACCCTTGAAGTGCATTGTCACTAAACAGCACTATAAAAATGATTGCCCTATTATTGATAATAAAACCGATTTAATAGTGCCATTAATAAAAGTACTCGTACAAATGTTTATGACCATTTGAATCCCCTCCCGCTGAAGCAAGCAATGTTTTGTAGTGTATGGAATATTTTGCATATGAAGGAATAGTCTAGATGAAAAAGTCAGCATTCTTCGCCTCTAATGCTGACTTTTTCATCTAGACTATTCCTTCGTCAATTTCACTCACTGCTTGTATATCTTGGGAAAACTATATCCTTAGGTATTCGAAGATTTCTATAGGTTTCTAAGACCCCCGTTAGAAATAAATACAACACTGTTCTCCCATTTGGGTTATAATAATCTCATTACATTTTCACAGGTCATAGAATTATTTTTTATGACCTTGTTCCTATTGGTCAAACCCATAAAGAATAACGTTCTGTTTCATTTCCTATATCGATCATATTTCCGCGAACTATAATTATAAAGGAATCCATTTATTTTTAAAACATATATTCAGAATCAAAATAATTAAATACATATTAGTATTTAGTAAATTATTTCTCTAATTACGTAGGTTTCACAATTTCATGCTCTTTTGGAATGGAATTCATTTGTGTCTCCCTGTTTCTAGACCAAAATAATTCAGTATTGAAACATTGCGTAGTTACTAATCCTGAATACCGGCTTCCACCCTTGCCCTATTTAAATTCTTTCATTACATTTTTCCCCTCTTAAAACTTATAAATAGATCGTGTCTAATGCATTACTTAAACAATAAGAATTCCAAACAGCTTAATGGTATATTGTTATTTGTATGCTATTGAGAATTTTTTTTTAAATTTATGTGGCAGTTTTTAAAGCAATTTTATAAGATTTTATTGATATGTGAACGGAACCATACTTATTGCATTATCATTCTACATTTTCCTTTTCATATGGTTTTGAAATTCAGTTGTAAATAAAGTGCCTCATCTAAACATGGTTAATTTTCGATGTTTTATTGTCAGATAACAGATAAGCAGAGGTTTTGCAAATCAATGATATTTATTCAGCATTTTACCAAAACCAGTTCATAACTTTGTTTTTGGAACTACTGCGAGGGTATTATTCTTCTTTTCATCATCCATTTTTTACATGGCATATCAACTCTGAAATTATTTCCATGTAAATCTTTATTTATTTTTATTATATCCATGTAAAATCTTTGTCAAAAAAAAATCTGTCACGAATGTAATCAAACGGCTGTCAAAGTGTCAAAGCTGTCAAAATTCATCGTCAGATACTGCCAGTAAATATAAAACAACGATTCAAATTATTGATGACAAATAAATAGAGACCGACTAATATATTTTTTAGAGGCTGAGATTTCTTTCAGCCAGTTCTCGAAGCTGTATATATTTTTATATAATATCTATTATTTTGAATTATTAATGTTAAAAATCTTGTCGAGTATGTTAAAAGGGAAAGGAAAAAACCACACAATAAAATAAATTATTTGAAAAGAAATGTATGGTAACAAACTCACAGAATTACGTTTATCATACTGACAGAATTGCAATTATTTTAATAAATTTAAGGTTAAGATAATAGTTTACTTTGTAATATTATTGAAGAAAAAGACACGTCACGTAAGGCCCACAATGTTAAGCAATTTTCTTCATTTTCAAAACATCGTAGATTTGATAATTTATTAATTGATTTAATAATTTAGTTTGTGTCATTTTAAGAAGTTATCCGAATTTAAAATATGTGGAACCTGATGGATACATTTTTATATGATATCTTTCTATACCAAAATGTGATAAAAAACGCAAGAGGAGATAATTTGTGAATTTTGTCCAGACGACCGCCTAAAGCTTTTTTGAGAATACGATAAACTATAACAAGTCTCTACAGACCTGAAATCCCTGGAAAATTCGCTTATCTGTGTTGCGATACATCATACGTGAGATAATTGTAATCATGCTACTGTTGTATATTTTTAACTTATTATGAAATCCAATTAATCACGCCGGGTTTGTCCGGCGTCTACCTGAGTGCCGACACGTATACGGTAGGTCGCGGATGCGTTTCTTGACATCCGTTTACGTTGGGTCACGTTTGATTTTCCTTTAACCCGGTATTACCCGCGCTGGGTGAACCCAGTAACACAGTATGCGTATGCTTTTGTTTGCTGAGTGAACAGAGACGGAGTTTCTGAAATCGTCTTCCTACCGCTATTAGTTCGAATTTTTTAACATTTGTCGCTGTGTACGTACAATTTACTATAAATTGTATTATTGTAATAATATCTTGACATACATATATTTATTTATAGTGCATCATTTTTGCGACGCCTTTTTTTTTCATTCATTTGGCATAAAACATATTTTTTGCTGGAAGAGTCTTTTTATTTAATTGTCATTTATAATAATTATCATACGTTTGGTCATGCAGAGCGTACGAACGAATAGTAATGGTAAATTATTACCATGCTCATGTAAGCTTCACCTGTAACAGTAACAGTTAACAGTAATAATACGATAATCGATATTTCACCTGCTTCTAATATGCAATCGAGCTGAAATTTTGCACACAGACGTATTCTCAATGACAATACATGAACCAATTATGCTTACAATATTGATATAGATTACAAAATTCTGTTGTTGAAGGAGGAAAATCGCCCACGCTTTTATTTGAAGAGTGAGCCAAAAAATTTTTAGCCGAAAATTATTTATTTATTTTTTTAAGTTGTAAGTTCATTTAAATATAAGCGCGTACAAAATCACTGCGGTAGGAAACTAGCGCCATCTTTTAGTGATCTCTTTAACTATTCATATAAAACTTTGATAAATTAATTATGATGGATTAATTGATTAATTTGTGAATCTGATTGTGAAATCTAAACTAGATTAAAAAAAAATCATTCACCACCTTTTACGATTCTTAAAAAATACTCATGCGAACACGGAATTTATGTTACATAAATTTTCTTACTATTTTTAAATTAAGCCAAGCGCTTAACTTACTAAATTAAGCAAGTTAACGCTGTAAAAATGAAACTGGCTTGTTGGTGTCTCGGAATGGGGCTTAAACTACTGACAACTGGATCATTAGGCGAGAGTCATAATCACTCTATACAAACAAGCTACTAATGTAAAATAAAAAGAAAGAAAATTATTTTACTATCACTTCATTAATAAAATAACTCATTAGCACAAAATTCTGACTGCTCAGTACAAAGAAGAGGAATAATAGGTTGGATAAAAAATTACTAAGGAAAATCGATTTGGGTTATGTTCTCTGTTAACACACATCTACAGAATTACAGATTTATTTCTGAGAAATGAGCTCATTTCATTTCCCACCCGCGGCCGCATTCGGAGAAAGGGCGCGGGCGGCGCGGTGTTGGGTGCCGCTTGCTGACGTAGGAGAATATCGTTCAGCGGTTGTTTAGGTTATTTCCATTGCAGCTTATTGTTTGTTTAATGTTTCGCCAATCTGCATGGCTCGTGCAGTGCGGCCGCAGCCTACGTGCCGGTCGCGCCGTCCACCCTTCAGCGGCTGAAATCGCCGATTAAGATGGTGACATCGATACATTTACCGCCGGCGACGTCATCGCGAACGGTGTTTGAATTCGACACCTCGATTTCGCTATCGCAATATGGAATATCGAGGTTCACTGCTAATTCGGGCACTACCTGTGTTCAATATATTCATTTTTATTTACGGTCATCACAGCCAATGTATTTATTTTTATTATTTACTCCGAGTTGCATTCCTGTAATGATCTAAAAATAAATGAAATTTATTTATAGATCATTATAGAAATTCACTATAAATTGAGATTTTTTAATGAATAGCTACAATTTTAAAATCGTTCATGTAGAGTTCATGATATTAAGTATCTGCAAAATAATATTTTTATTATTTTTTTTTTTTTTCCTTATTGTTAGCCCGTTTGCGTCCAAAACTCCTTCACCCAAGTCGATCTCTCATTCAGGGAGGTCACTGAGGATCGTGACCTCCCTCTTGTTCTCATCCATCTGCAAATTATAGCGTTGCTCTCAGAGTAGTGTCTGATTTTTCCATTTGGCTGGTCTACCAAAGATCTTCTTCTTTCTCTGACGGCCGACGTGCCCCACCGTAAAACACGCCACAACAGGATTCTTCTGGATGGATATAAACCCTCTCCAAACACCACACATAACCCGCCAAAATATCATCTGATGCGCTGTGGTATCTTCTTAAGTACACAGTAAATTTTTAAATATATTCTCTGCCCGATACACCTCACCCAACTTTATAATTTGGCCTTCATACATATCTTCCCGAATATCATTTTCTATGGGCGTTCCTCTGACAAACTGCGTGTGGATTATTTATTTATTTATTTAACGCCCTTATGGGCTTTTAAAAAATATACAAAATATAAATTTAAAAAAATAACATAAGACAGATATACAGTCAAAAGGTACAAGTACATACAATAGAATTGTGTAAATTAAAAAGAGAAGTTTAAGAAATATAAGAAGAAGAAGAAATAGTTTGCAGTTAAAGGATTCAAGTACATCTTATAGATTTGTAAATAAAAAGAGATGTTTAAGTAGTAAGAAGAAAGAATTAAATTTATTATACATTTCCATTTAGTTGAGATGTAAAGAATTGTATCAACTTTGTCCTATATTATGTTAGTACATCATCTTTTTTGTTTTTGAAATTCCTCAAAAATACATTTATGTATAAAAGTTGTTGATATAACTACATGAAAACACAACGATTACCTTTTGTACATCACATTTAAAATATATTTAATGTCTTAATAATTTCGTCACATTTTAACTTTTTTTTTTTGTTAGGATTATCCAGCGAATTTCGACGAAGTATATAAATGTCGTTATTTTTGTTGTAATGCTATTTAAATACGATGTCATCGGGAAGACCTCGAATAAACCTCTTCACGACGAAACGTAAAACAAATATTAATTGTTAATGAAATCACAGTTTTATTGAGATGATGCGGTATATGTCCTCGCGTGTCTGAGGCTGTCCTCTGCACTGCCTTTACTCATTTTGCAGGTTTATTTCTTGGACATGAATATTTTAAGTTATGAATCATCCGTCCTCCTGTGGCAAATAATTAGCTTGAGTTTAATTTACTAACTTGTTATTTAGGCTTAACAGAGCAGCAATTTCACTAATATTCTTTCTCAAAATTTCGTTCATATTTTCGATGATCTACAAAATAAACGTTGAGCCCAGGATCTAAGGGCCGTCGCATATTCATTATAAATTCGTACCCGGATTTTGCGAATGTCAATCCCAAATACCCGCTACCGGAACTGCCAGAAAATGCCCACCCGGTAGAGCGGTCGTTACGTCACACGGCGTCACTGTGACCCTGCGTGAAATTGATAATATCGGGATTGTTTGCTTCCCGACAATCACGCTAATCTCGCGGTGTTATCAGTTGAGCAAACGGCGGGGTGCGTGATGATAAATCAATATTTGATTCCAGCACATTCAGTTTATTGACTTAATATATATTATTATAATTCAATCGTGCGGTATTCTCTGCGATAAGCTCTCGATAGTGTGCAAATATTTAACAGATATTATTAGTACTTATTACTATTTCTATGAATAACTAATATGCAAATACGTGAATATTATTTTTGCAACAAAAAATCACATTCGTTTTTTTCACAATCGTCGAACTTGAATCATTCATAGATTTCCGCCGTTTTCGTTTTTTTTTTTACAGATAAATTGTGGCGGATAAATCTTTCTTTGAAAGGAGGATGTAATTGATAATGATTTATTTATTTAAGTAATACAAGGCCATAAAGCCTACAAAACAATTAAGCAATATTAAAAGAACAAAACGAATAAACAATAGATTTACAGATAAAAGAAAGAAAACGTTAGTTAACAGAATATAACAGTGCAAAAGTAAACAATATAAAACAATACATTGCAGAAGATTGAGAAACTATATGTTGGAAACAGAAAAATGTATTCTTAAAAATAGCCCCTTAGACAATTACAAATCAAGTACAAAGGTATGGGTTATGTGTATGTGTCCACCGTTCTATTAATGACGTTATAAAAAATCATAGTTATACATCGTTATTAGATAACTATATTTGATATGTTTGTTGATGATGCTAAGTATTTTGTATGGATGTAAAATATATAGTAGTTGTATTTCTAATCTGTGGAATATTTTGTTAGTCGTTGCGTCGTTAGTAATAGTGATAGCTTACTCTTTGCTAATTTGATAATTTAGATATGGTATGCAAGCAAGAGTAAATGTTAACATACATAAATAAATATATATATTTTTTACTTTGTAATTTAAATATTTATCTGTTACCAAAAATTTATATTTTTACGATTACAATCTATTCACCTTGAAAAAGAATTTTGCTGCTGACTTGATCTACTTTACTACATACCTATACAATTAGCAAAAAACGGTTAGTTGTAATTAACGACATTCTGTTTTGAGATAATTCGCACGAGATTTCAAATATTGATATAATAATTCCTAGCGTTTTGACCTGTTCTAATAGGACCGAAGTAAACTCGTTTCATTCATGATTTTGCTCGCGTATGCAAATACTTCGCTTCACTCGTACACCACTCAGATTGCACTTTACCCACGCTAATCTGCTGACCCTGCCATTGGTGAGACGGGCGTGACGTCATCCGTGAGTAACGCTCGCACCGTGGGCATTATTTCACGTGTGCTGCGTCTAATCAACCGGTCGCCGGGGCCGATCAAATAAGACCACTGAGTAATTATGCTTTTTAATTAATCCGATTTTAAAATATCATTATGCCTACCTACTATATTATTTTGGGTACCTCAGTATAACTATCAATGATATTTGATTATTTACGATTAAATTCGTTTTCAGAACATCGGATTTGTTTATTTATATAATCGACGAATATATCGACGGTCTCCACGTATATTGTTGAGTCTAAAAAAAAATTCATTTTACTATCTTAAACTATTGATTTTACTCTATATTTTCGGACAATGTTAAAAAAAGTTGAATTTTCGTTTAAAAAAGTCAATTATAAGGGATTATTAATCTTTTTTTAACATTATCCGAAAACATAAAAGAGTAAATATGATAGTTATAGCATAACGAAAAGATTCGGCAATATACGTAGGGACTATGGACCGTCGATATATTATATTACTTTTCAAATTTAAGGCAAATATTCTAAGGGTGAATTTGTATTAAAATCAATTTTTCTTCTTTTTCCTCAGCCTTTTTCTCTCCACTGCTGGATGTAGGCCTCTTCCAATTTCTTCCACTCATCTCTGTTTCTCCCCCTCCCCGGGAAAGGGGAGAAAATCAATTTAGGAGTATCCAAAACCAATTGCGTGTGTTTAATATTTTTTGCTTTTTGTAGCTGTGTATTTTTTTTACTGGTCTCAATATATATTCACAAGTGAAAAAAGTTTTTTTTTTTTTATAGAAACTGATAAGAACTTGACGAAAAATATAGTAAAAACACGGAATTAGTATCTGCGCCGAGTACGAACGGACGACTTAAAAATTCATTAAAGATATTGCATAGAGTTGTTCATAAATAGTTTTTCTCTTCGAAATATCTCAAGAGAGTGCTATAAATAATTTCTTTTGTACCAGATTACCATCCATTTTAATATAGGAATATTGTTAAAAAAAACTCCACTATGAAAAATATAATTACTAGTTGCGAAATCTAAGTATACTAACTTGTTAATGAGAAAAAAATAACACCAGATGTCTCTAGCAGAGACCAGTGCAATATATGAAATGTTCCTGATTTGAAACATATAACTATATAGAAAATTTGATAATGTGTGGATATTTTTACGATGGAATTGGTGAACGTTGCGTTGTGTAGAGTGATCACTTAAGCCAGCTCATACAGGTTGTAAGCCCTGAGCTTCGTCTCTGTGAGACTTCTATAATTTATCCTTAATTAAATCCATTTTGTATTCAGTTTATTTTTGTTGATTAATTAATTTGAGTGTTAACATGTTCCTCATAATATTACTATGATAAATTTGTATTTTTCGATAGTTTGTTTCGAATTTGAGAAAATCAATCATTTTATTTCCACGTCCTCACGCCATTTAATATTTAGTTTATATTGTTATTAAATTAACCGTGAGTGTTGTCTTCCAAAAGTATTCAGACTGGAAATGTAAATAAATACCATTAGGGTAATTATTTTTAATTAATTATAAAACGTTTAAAAAAATCCCATTAATTAATTGAGGGGAGGGCCCGCTGCGAAGTAATTTTGAAAGAGGAGGTTATCAAAACGGAAAAATTAACATATTAAATGGACTGCCCCTTGTTTAACATGTTATCAATTTAACATTTGTAATCCTTTTTAGTTTTTTCGTATTGGCTCCAGCAAAATTTGCAGCAAATTTGGCAGGTATCCTATTCTAAGAGTACCGACAAAATAGTAAGATACCATCAAGAAGTGATTAAATTTATTATACGTTCCTGGAGATTATAATGATTTAAGGTTTAATATTCTACTTTATGTCTGTCGGCCTTGATCTTTATTCCTCGAGAAAAGTTGATTGCGACCAACTTCATATGCAATTTGCTCATATTTCATTACTACTTATGCACTGACGTAAAAATTATTTATGATGCAGTTAAAACATTATTTACTTTCTCTGTCGATGTTAATCAGTATTTCTTATATGTTTCGTACTGGTTGTCTACTATGATTAAATTTTTAAAATTTATTCGTTAAAGTCGAATTTTTTATATTTCAAATAATAATAAAAGAATAGATCATTTATAACATTCCTTGGTATGTTTAATAAAATATCCCCCGCTAGGAAAATTACTCCATATCTTACAAACGATTTATATTAACGACATATTATAGACGCCTTTGTATTCACAAATATCATTTATGTAGGTATTCACAAATATATTTTAAACCTGTTAAATATATATTTTTATTGAATTTTAGACGAAAGATTTAGAGTCGCTACGATAGTTTAACAAAAAACTATAAATTCTTCAATAAATGCGAAATGATTTTGTGGTGATATTATTAATATAATTTTAAAAAATATACCTTGTTTATACCACTAATTTATTGAAAATGCTATCATGTATTTTATTTTATGTAGGTACATGTGGGTTTTTTCAACAAATTAGTAGTGTAAACAAAGTAAATATATTGTTAATTATATAAAAAAAACTATCCTGTTAAAGATAGTGCAATTTTCACATTTACATGATGTACAAAATTTATTATTAGGTTTTACGGAAAATAATGTCAGATTTGAATATTATATCATTTTGTAAGTTTAGGAAATATTTTTTTAGTTGTTTTGTTTGAAAGTGACAGAAATCTGAAATATTTGTTTATTGAGTCTTGCATTTTATTTACAATTTATTGAAAAATACACGTTTTGCTTGGATTATGCACAGTGTTATCCAAGGTGGAGGTATTTCATTTCTTAATGAGTAGGTACCTAATCTTCTTTTCTCGATCCGTGTACCGCGGAAAGTTGCATGTCAGTCACGGAGTAGAAGCTCGGCAGAAATAGACATGACGTGGACATTTTTTTTTCAAATATTTTCTAATAAAATTATAGTTTATTATGTACCTACCTTAATAAGTGTCAGTAAAAAATTTACCCAATTTCTTGAGTTTCCTACCCAATTCTCTATCTCTACCGGCTCGAAACAGCTCTTCCACCGTCCTTATCCCTGTCCAATCTCGTATATTACGGAGCCATGAGATCTGCTTCCTGCCAACTCACTGTTTTCCCTCCATCTTGCCCTTCATTATCATGTTTCCCTTAATTTATTTCTACCTACATTTTACTCTCCCGAGGTGGTGTAACCTCTTAATGAATTTATAGGTTCAAATTATACATTATTTTCGGAGCGACCTAATGTTACTTACGCCGCAAAATCCATGAATTGACAGTCAATTTTATTCAAGGTAACATTTTTTGTTTATTTTTTGCGGTTCCGGCAATTACATCGCTCGACAGATCTAGAATCCACGTCTCCAGCTGACAGGCGCTTCCCAATATTCTCCTTACGGTTTTGCAGAGCCCTTTATCGTTCGAGTCTGCGGCCCTTTCTCCATTTCGGGATGTTATCCTGTCAAATTAAAATCTGTCAGCATCCGACATTCTCGCGGGAAAAAACTGGACCATATTCACATTGTTTGCCATCATTCAGGTAATTTGATGCCGACAAAAATGAATGTGTTCTTATATCGGACTCTTAAAGAATTCACGATCGCTTGAAGTTTTTAGATCAAGTCTTTTCAGGTAATCTTCAAATGTTTTACGATTTCAATGACCAATAAATTGTCTAAGAAAAAAGTATTACTGTCATGTAAAAGTATAGTCTCTAAAAAAACCTTCCATTTTTTATCGGGACCGGACCAGACGTTGTTTCAATCAACAATTTCAATCCGGAGAAATAAGATACTACAAATATTTAATGGAAATAGGCCCGAATACAGAGTCAATACTTAGATGATTTAAAGGTTAAAGTACGCTTTAAAGCGTACTTTGACTATGTATTCGGGCCATAGCGGAACTGACAGCATAGTTTTAATAGAAAATCGCATATTCTTACTTAAAAAAAAACGTATATTCTTACCACAACATTATGATACCTCATTTGCGCAACATCACTATATAAGAAATATTCTAACAGTCTACTGGATAACATCAGAAAAATTACTTTTTAAAGACGAAAAATGTCTACTAGAAGCCATTAAAGATTTTTTCAAGTAAAAAATAATATACATAATTAAAATCCATCTCATTAAAACTAAATCATACATACATAGATAAAAATTATATCATTTCAGCATGATACTACTCCTCTTCTAAACACAAGCGCTCACTTCTATGGAAGAGAAACATCAAATATCTAATATTAAGTTGTAATATAAATAAAAATGTTATATTATCTGTATTTATGTTACAGAATAGCGGCGGTGGGAGACAAATGAAACATTTATAGTTTTTTTCATCACGAAAAGTTACTAGACACAAATGTATTTGTAACTACTGTTATGTAATTTGCACTAATTGTCTCGAGAATCCTCTGCTTGTGTGTGACACTATTAGTTTTCAAGAATATTTGCCCGTCTTTTATCGTACTCTCGTAATCTATTTCCCTGACCGATTAGAATTCGCACTAGTCGCCCTCTTTCTGTGTTATTCGTTTCTACGAAATCGCAGAACTGTCACCATTTTGTACCATTTATTCTAAACCCTTCTAGTAATTTCCAATTTGTTATTGACATTCAGAGTTTTGGAAAATCTTCGATTATGTATAGTTCTTCCCGTTTCTAAGGTCTCGTGATATTAACGAGTTTTTTTGTTTTAACATTCTCTTTTGTGGCCTCATGACCGCAGTCACAATAAATCGTTTCCTATTACATTCTGTGGTCCAGTTTTCCGGGCACTTAGCTGTCTCTTGCGGGACTGTTTTGACATCAACCCCCGTCTCCCCCTTGCCCTTCCGTTCGATGCCGGACCTGGTGGTTTGTGTATTGGGTTTTGTGCGCGTTACGGAACTCATCTGCTCGATCAAAATTGGTTCTAATATTTTTTTACGAAATTTATTTTTGTAATATTGTTTTCTTTAGCAGCTCGTGGGACTGGGAGTTCCATGACAACAATCACTACATATGGTGTCCATCCCTTGACATCACCTTCGTGGTCCAGATCTCTTGCAAGTTTGTCATGACATAGTCCGTCCATATCCGTATTGGTCTTCCTCTCAGTCTCGATCTTGCTGGCTTGTGTAAGAGGTCATTGTATGTGTTACGGGATTCTTCTGTCTTCGTTATATATACCGCCCCCTGCAGTCTGTTTTTTTTTCAAATGTCAACTTATTTTTATTTATTTATCGTAAACTTAAATACATATTCTTGTGTTCTACATTCGGGTTGTTACTATCAATAATGTCCTCGCTGAAAATTTTTGTGTTAGTAAAAATAAATATAGGGTGTCCATTTTATCGTAGACAGCGACGTAGTAGGTCTATGTACACCAAAGACATTTTAATATCATTATTATCACTCAGCATAACACCCTCAATCATTTTCTAAAATGTGACAATGTACTTGCAATCTTAACGTTTTCAGGAAGAGCATTAAAAAACAAAGGAGCCTTATAAAAACAACTTCTTTGTCCAATTGCCGTTTTGGCATTTATCGGCTGATACATTAGGGGAGCAAACTTTCTAGTGCTATGTATTAGGTCCTTACATATGAAATTGATGTTTTGCCGTACTGGCAAATTTGATCTCAAATATCTTCTCTTTGGTTAGGAATTCCAAATCCAAATTTATACAGCTATTTACTCATGTATTTGTGTTTTGAAAATTATAATTCATTTGTTTTTTCCTCAATTGTTTTTTTCTTTGCGTCACTCAGTTTACAAAATGAAAAACTTGAAATATCGCGTTATTTATGAGTACGAGTTCCACCGTGGCACCAGTGCTGCAGAAACGGCTCGAAGGATTAATGATGTGTATGGCGACGGTGCCGCTAAAGAAAACACAGTGCGTTTTTGGTTCCAACGTTTTCGTTCTGGAAATTTCGACCTGCAGAACAAGCCCCGTGGACGGCCGGAGACCAAAGTTGATAATGAAGAATTGAAGGCTATTGTGGAAGCGGATCCATCGCAAACCACATCCGAGTTAGCTGCAGGCTGCGGTGTTAGTGATAAAACTGTTTTAATCCACTTGAAGCAAATTGGTAAGGTGAAAAAGCTTGAAAGGGGGGTACCTCACGAATTGAGTGAAGCAAATCAACAAACGCGCGTTGACTGCTGCGTTGCATTACTCAACCAGCACAATAATGAAGGGATTTTAAATCTTAAATCTGGCCATATGATTACGGCAGATGTCTATTGTCAGCAACTGCAAACCATGATGGAAAAGATAGCTGCTAAACAACCGAGGCTGGTTAATCGCTCTAGGCCACTGCTGCTTCATGATAACGCTAGACCACACACTGCACAACAGACGGCTACCAAATTAGAGGAGCTTCAATTGGAATGTCTAAGATATCCACCATACTCTCCGGACTTTGCCCCAACAGATTACCATTTTTTCGAAATTTGGATAACTTCTTGTAAAGGAAAAAATTCAACTCCGATGGGGCAGTCCAAACCGCCTTCAAAGATTTTATTGATTCCCGTCCGAATGGTTTTTTTAGTAAAGGGATCGATGAACTAACTACCTATGAGATGGCAAAAGTGCATAGATAGCAATGGTACATACTTTGATTAAATAAAAATATTATAATAAAAAAAAATCGGCTTTATGTTCCTCCCATACTAAACGCCAATTTCATATGTAAGGACCTAATATTTGCTGAGTTCTTTTGGAATAACTTTGTTTTTAGAAAAATTGAAATTGTGTCTGAATAATGAAAATCTGACCGGCTGTCATAATTTTATTTTATTTTTAAAATGATTTTTCGCAAAATTGAAATCTCAATTTTATATTAAAATCTTTGGTTTCACTTCCAATTATTTTCTAGCTCCAGTTTATTTTACCTCCTATATTCTTTAGTTAGGTTTGGTTAGTTAGCTTATGTCGTAAATCTCGTAAGGCTAACGTTACATTCCTTAAAATTTAATTTCCCATCTGAAAAATCTCATTTTCGCTTTTCATTGTCAAAAAGACATCCTATTGACAATTTTATATCTAGCTCGTGGATCGCAATTATATTTTGTTGTGTGATTCCTTATATGTATATCACATTGTATTGTGCGTGCATGTGCTTGTATATATATTATGGAATCAGCGACTGGTTGGCTGGTTGCAAGCCTTCCATGCGGGTCATTATCATCGTGCAGCTCATCCCGGGGCGGTACTTGGATTCTCAACAAGAACACTCCATTTCCTCCTTCTGCATTCAATATTCCGCCTCCCCATTGATTTATGAAATGGATGAATGAAATGTTAGGTGTGCGCATCGGGGAGACTTTCACATCGACTTCTTGCACCAGCTATCTGTTACAGATAACATATTGAAAAAATGCAAATTTGAATTATTGAAAGTTGAAATAACATTATAATTATATGTAATGCACGACTTGAACCGCCCGCAGTTAGCGACCGTCCTTGCGGTGTAAGCGAAGTGCAAATGCACCGGCCAGTCTGATAATGGAACTGCACTCTCATTGCTTTTGATACCGACTTGCGATTCTCAAAGTTAGAATAATTATGTATCGTTTCGAAATTAAGTTTTGCATTAAAATATTTTTTTGTGTAAAATAAATTAGGGGTAAATTTATCATCGTCATCATCAACCCAGGGCTGGTCGTGGCTGCTAACCCTAATCAATATGGCAGTATATCAGTTTCTCTAGCCCAGAAGTGTAAGATCTGGAAGGATATCATTCTGGGCAGTTTAGTCCTGGTACGTCTCCTTCATGCTTTTGAGTGATTTAGTATAGTTAGGTACTATAAGATTTCATCAATTAAACCAATTTTTGTCAGAATTTCGGATGTTTTATTTATTTTCTAATAAGTTTGTATGTAAAATGCATTTTATGCATATAAGATGCATACTATTATTGGAGGATTATCCTATTTAATGAACATGTTAAATTTTTTATATACATACTTATAAAAGTAAAATGAATAGGCTCACAAATAAAATAGTAACTTATCATCATACCATTTCTCTGCAGGAGTAGGCAGAGAATATATAGCGCATACGTTCTTCTGTCCTTACATATAATTCGAGCCTCGTTATTAATTAATTTATTTATTTATTTTGGAAATAAAACAGACACAAGTTAATGATATGAATGAATAAGAGCATGAGTTAACAGAATCAAACATATTTCAAACCTGTGTCTTAACATTTTTTACAAAGAAACATATAGAAACAAATTTGAAATATATAAATAATAAGAAGTACAAATAAAGAAAAGAAGACAAGAACAGTAGCAATAGAATGGCAAAAAGTAAATATAATGCGTAATTAAATGGTAAGGAGTAATAACATAATTACATACAAGGAATATAATTAAGTAAAATGAAATGTGTGTAATATGAAGTAATATAATAAAAAACGATGACATGAATATTCGATTCGCGTGACACTTGTGATACATTTTCTTTAAATTTTATAATAATTATTTAGAAATTGTTAATTTCACGTATCTCATTCATAACCGTCTAATTAATTAAAATGTTTTATAAATTTCTCCCAGTTTGAGAACCCTTGTGCATCCACAGGTGTACGTGCTCCAGCGCTCGTCCCATTGTTGCACATTTCCCTACGGACTGGACTGCTCTATATATTGATTCCGGTCAAATGTGGCATGCTTTTCGCGTGATTTTGCATTCGATCACGTGAATGTACACCAACACGCATCTATTAAAGTCGACGTCACCCCTCGTTTCCGTAGGCTTACTGGAACGTCTGTCAAAGCGTCATCCCGCGTTTCCGTAGGCTGTCTTGAACTTGCTCGTAACACATGTAATCGTTGTCGTCTCATGTTTCCGTACGCTACCTTGAACTTGCTCCTAACACAAGTAAGTCAACGACTTCATCTCACGTGGCCGTAGGCTATCTTGAACTCGCTCGTAACTAATATAATCGTTGTCATCTCATGTTTCCGTATGCTACCTTGAACTTGCTCCTAACACAAGTAGGTAAGTCAACGACGTCATCCCATGTTTCCGTAGGCTATCTCGAACGTACTAGTTTCTTTCTGTGTCTCTTCACATACATTTTTGTTGATCTAATTTAGTTGTTTGTTTGCCGTTGTAAATTTCCAGGTTTTGATATCACCATTTTAGATGCTTGTTTCGATTTGATAAAATTAATTAGATCATTACTGTATTTAGACCATTTTACCAAACTCAGAATTTTCTGAGCAAGCGGCGGAATGAGCATAATCCAAGATGACGGTCCATATTATAGATCCACCTGAAAATAAGTATCCTTGATATAATTGAATGTCCTGATTACAAAATTAAAGAGAATTCGCGCTCAAATAAGCATTAAATGAAATATTACACTTAAAGTTTCGAAAATTTCACCATACATTTTGCATGTCAGTCACTACTCGTAAGGACCATAGAAAAAGATATACTAAAGAAAAAGCGCAAACCTTAAAAAAAACATAATTTATTCAAATCAATTTTCCTAAATGCCACTTTAAAATTAACAAATTAAACACGAGTAACAACTGGTTTACAGAATTGTCGAACGAAAATTTAACAATTTTTTAATTTGTGTGACTCAGAAAACCACCAAAAATCAAGCCTATTAACAAAATACAAAAAGTTCATTCGTTCGGTATGAATTATATTTCTAGTGTCTATAAATAAAATTCTCGTCGTGCAAATCTTGTACCTAATCTATAACTTACACATGTTTCCTTAGATATTGCCTATGAAATGTCAAAATATACTGTACAAATTTCGAAACTTTACAGTGTAATATTTAATTTAATACTTATTTGAGCATCAATTCTCTATACGTTTGTAATCAAGACATTAAATTATATCAAAGATACTTATCCTCAGAAGGATCTGTTATATGGACCATCGTCTTGTATTTAGCCGCTGAAAGTCCTGAGCAGTTTTCAAACTCGGCCCAATAATAAGGTATCTATAATTTACAATGTAATGACGAGAAATTAGAATTTTATGGTCGCTCCTGTGCGACGTACAAGATATAGCGTGCAAATGAGATTAAAATCTAAATTTCTGCAAAATCTTTTACATTTCTGAGATTAGAGAAATCGATATTGACATCCGTTACTTACTACGTGCAAAATTTTGGGTAACATTAAGCTTTCAAATTATACATTGAAAAAAACATATTTCTTTAATACCATATATATAAACATATCGCACCTAGATAAAAATCATAATTTCTGCAAAATCTGCAAATATTTCTGAGATTAGTGAAAAAATTCGATATTGTTATCTGCTAAATATATGTACCTACTTACTGCATGCAAAATTATTGGTGACTTTAAAATTTCAAATTGTATAAAATGTATAAAACATTTTTATGTAATACCATATACATATCGCACCCCAATTATAAGACTATCATGACTTTTCCGAAATACGCATTCTGTGGTAATGGGATTTAATATTTTTCGTTCTCGTAATTCTGATAATGCTGTAAGCATCAAAATTGATACATTTGCTATCAACATGATAAAATATAATATTTCAAAAGGGATGTTTTTGCATTTAATTTGAAGAATAATGTATCAAAAGCTATTTAATCACTTTTTATTGTAAAATACTAGTCGAAAGTCGCACAAAAATAAGTCATATTTAAAAAAATCTTAACTTTGATATCGCTTATCTCCCTAACTGTTGGCATTTCACCCAAATTGTAAAAAATATATATTCCATTTAATATTAATGAAGAAAACTCCCTCGAAGTTTTTGCTGCTTGCTACGAGACTACGAGTGATTTTTATAATAAAGCCATGTATTCACTAGGGGACAAATTGTCCCTCAACAGCATGCGCGGCACAGAGTCTACGTGACGTTGCAACGTCGTGCACTGTTCCGCGACCTCGCGCACAACATAGCGCGGCATTTCTACGTGCCGTGGCAACGTTGCCATGCGCACGGTACGACGGTACCCGAGCGTACTCACTGCAACATTCTGCGGAGCGTCAGTACCACGTGGTATGTTTACAAGTGAATACGCATGCGCTGTATCTGTCAAGATGACAATGCGGGGAAACGAAATCGTTCTCGAACTCATCGAGCTGTATCGATCGAAGATCGCATAGAATGTCCGTCCTTCTTTCTCTTTGCAGTTAATAATTTCGCATTCTCCTCTTTTTTCTCCTCTTACTTTTCGATAAACTCATTAACATAAACAGATACGCGGCTATCATCATAACCTCATAGGGCGATATATTTCCGCGACGTCTGGAAAACAATAATTATTTGCAAAAAGGACCTTGTTTTTAATAATATTCAATTTACTACAGTAAAACCTCGTTAATTTGAAATTGCGACCCAAAAAAACATTTCGAATTGCGCGGAACCCCGTTTTCGCCAAATGTGAGACTGCAGCTGTCATCCATAACCTCATCGGATGACATTTCCGCGACAAGATATGCGAGTCCCGGTGTGTGCACGTCAATTGACCGCGTCATTGTCCCCGAAACATGAGCGTAGATGTTGAAGCGACATGTCGAGCGGAATGTTTCGCGATTTGTCCCCTAGTGAATACATGGCTTAAACGTTCCCTCTACCACGAGGGTCACAGCGCGGAAAACCGAAAGGCTGAGCAGTCCAAAACATTAAATGTGCGAGCGCGACATAATTTTTACTGGACTGAAACATGGCTCTGTTCAAGATCAACGAGTATGCACGGGATGATGTACGCTCTATCCTCTCAGCCTGCAGTTATTATTAATGCAGACGTTTCGTATTATGTTTGGACGTCTTAATGCCCAGACAGCGAACATGCTAATATGATTGTGTAATTTGACCCTCTGGCGTTGTGACTATCTCCGTTTGGTGCACCGTATCATTTGGCTCTCGGGGGTCCCTCCAAGATTCGCGATAAGCGGAGGTTGCAGGCTGATGAGGGTGCAAGTCATATTAAAATAAAGAAATAACATTTTGCTTTTATTGATTAATGACTGCTCTATTTGTAACATGACTGCTTTAGTTTGCTCATACCTAAATTATAACAATCGACACCGTTAATTTTTATTTATGATTCTTGATATTACTGGGCGGGAATTCGATGTAAAGCATCTTTTGTATTGCGACTGCTTATTTTTTATTTATTTATTTCTTTTAAATTTATTTATACATATAAATGAAGGTAATTGCTTCACTAGACAATGTCTGTTCTGAAGCAACTACCTGTGCAGTTTTTTTTTTTTAAGTTTGAACATTAGCAAGATATAATATATATAATACACATATATACACACATACATACAAATATACACTCATATACATCTACATATACATACATATACATACACACACATATATATATATAATATTAGAAATAAGATTTATATATTGTCTGTAAGAAATAAAACACAAACAAAAGACTATATATTAAAGAATTATACATTTAGACATTGTATATAGGGAGTAAAATCATTCAAACAGAAGCCAACAAAGCGGTTACCAAATGTAGGCAGACTACAAAATGAAAGCAATGTGTCACACATGACAGCTTTAATTTCATTGCAAAACAATTTTGTGACTATATTAATATGGACTGTATTGACTATATTAATATGGATGACACATTGGTCTCATTTTTTGTCCTACCCACACCAAAGAGCCACCTTGTTATTTTATGCTTGAATTCTTTTAACACCTTAAGACCCTTTACGTCTAATGGCAGGTTATTGTATATTCTTAGAGCACAAAAAAAGAAAAATCTCTGTCCAAACTTTGTATTCATTCTCGGCACCGTGAAGTTTCCACTTATCTTGCTCCTTGTATCCCTGGCCTCTGAACGTGCCTGTGTGGATAGGATCTTAAAAAAATTAATTAATATGGATCTGGTGTACAGCTTATTGTCATGATGTAGCTATAAAATACAAAAAATGTTTATGCGATATCAAAACATGGTATGTATAATTTTTTTTTATATCAGTTTGTTCAAAAATTTATTCTCAGTATATGACTTGTGTATTAATCAATAATTAATTTTTCAGCATACAGGTCGTAAACAAGTCACAATTGACCTTGATGGATAATCCTAATGTGACAAGATCAAAACATCTTGATCATCAAATTAGGTGAAAAACATGAACCTTGTTTGCTCTACGTGAGTTTAATTATAATTTTATATTTTACTTTTTATGTTTCTAGTATCAGAAACTCTTAACGTGGAGGTAACATAATTTATGTATTTTATTTATTTACATAATTATTTTATATAATTTATTTTTTCACCCAATTTCATTATAATCATGAATAAATAATCTCTATAACGTTAACTCGAAATTCACCAATAATTTTAAAATATCTTATGCAAATTATCTCATAATAATTTTTTATGATTGTGTTGTCTTATTCAATTTACAAATATTCTCAAGATTTAGAGATGTACTGAATTGACAATGAGCAAACAAATACTGATATTATTATAATTATTAATAAATTTAGCTTGATTTCGAAATTAAATTGCCTTATTTTTATTATTAAAATTAATTTCAGTGTAGTTTGTCTTTAAACACTAAATGAGATACGATTGTGGAATCAGCACAATTAATGGTTACGAAACCTAATTTAATCCCAACTTTAAAATAAAATAAGATTTTTACTTTGCCATTTCATATATTTGTTTCACAGGATTCTATTTCAGTATTTATCAAATGCGTATATGGGGGCATATGTCTACGAGAAAGTGCGTATTTAGCAGTCATCATCATCAACCGCTGTCAACCCGCTGCTGGATGAAGGCCTCCACATGACTCTGCCACTCTCTTTGATCTCCCGCTAAATTTCGCCATGTCAATTCCACACATAAGAATTTTTTCCATCTTGAGGATCCATAAAAAATAGATTTACTTTATTACATAAAATGAAATTCTCATCTTATTATGAGTCTCTGTGTTTAGACAGATTGCTATAATTCTTGGGGCATTGATATTAAATTATACATTTTAAAGTACAATTATTTACATACTACGCGCGTGCATTTTAGTATACTGAAGCTTTATCTAACAGAATATTATGGTATATTATAATTTGATTAATATAATAAAAATTAAGATAGGAACTCACGTTTAAATTTACAGACTGCACGTCTGCTTATATATTACATTTGTGGGGTATAAAAGCAAAGGCAGCAACATCCAAAAAAATCAATGCTTATCATCGATGATTACTAATTTATAATGTACCGAATTCGACATTTTATATTAAACATATCCCTATAAATTTAAAGTTAACATGATTTTGGAAGGGATAGGTATATTAAAATCTAGAATTCAGTACTTTTTATATTATTAATCCTCGGTGACTGCATACAAAACATTTTTTTAATTTTTTGGATATTGCTTTCTTTGCTTTTGTACCCCACATTTCATTTACTCGAATAAAGTTTATGTTTGGCTAACTTTCATTAATAGAGGTGCTTGAAAAATATATCTACACTCGAGGATGTGCTGGTGTTTGTCCGATGGTTGATTGCATTTAAGCCTTTAACTAATTAAATTGTAAGTTTATGTCCCTCTGTGCAGTCGCAGTGATAAATGCTTTGGTAAACTGTAGGTGTTCTATGCGATTCAGCCGTTATGTTTATGAACTTGATAATTATTAAGCTACCTTCCACTTCTTCTTTGTCACGTGATCCGCCGTCGCCGGTGTGGTTTAGCCTCAGTCCACACTCCACACGGCATTCCGGACCCGGTCAACGACACGTGTGCACTTCGATAAGAAAAATCGTCAAAGCGTCGCGTTTCTTAGATGCTGCCGCGAGATTATCTCGCCGGTCCAAATACACGGACTATTATAATTATACGTCACTTGGTGTATACAGGGTGTCTCGTAGCTAGTAGCAAAAGCTTTGGGGCCTCTTCTTTATTAAATTTATATAGTAAAATATTTTTGACGCTTTTACACTCAACAGTTACTGAGAAAAGCGTCATCAAAATTTGCATTTTTTTCAGTATTTTTGGTTTATATTTTGTAAAACTTTAGACTATCGTGAAAGTAATTTATATCGAATATTAAAAATTCATTCGCTTTGATGCAAGACGAATAAAATGATTAAAACCGTCCAAAAATTTGAAGTTGAAAATGAAATTCGAAAAAATGTTTATGTTTAAAACAATTTAATTTTAAACACAGAGTTGGATGAGTAATAATATTTAAAATAATTAAAAATAAATATATTTAAGCCTAAGCCTATTTAATCATAATCCTCAGAGGCAACATTAGAAGTTTACCTCTGAGGATGATGAGGTTGATGAGTGTTTCCATCGAAAGCGCTTGGCTTAAATATTATTACCCGTATAGTGGATTAAAACTAGGTGTTTAAAATTTAATTGTTTTGTGATCTTAATGCTTTTGTATGATTTTGTGATGATCTATCTGATTTTGATAATCATATTAAGGTGACAGGGCGTTGGAACAACGAGATGGACATTTTTGTCTAATGATGGCTAGTAGAGTTTACAGCTATGAAGAATTAAACTCTTGGTTAGTTGAAAAGTTACAAAAATTAAAATTTTTGCTGATATCAAGATCGAATTTCTGAAAGCTTTGCTAAAACATTAGTCTATTGGTACTTAATCAAACTTGTATGTTTCATTTTGTGGTTAAAATTTTTTAAAAGCTATATTATCTTTAATATTAGTTAACTGTATATACATTGAGTTGCATAATATATATGTAAATTCCTGGCGGTGACATTGATATGTCGATCTACATCAATATAATTGTCATATTTGAAACGCAGTTTTTTTAAGTCAAGTCTTATTCAAAATTCACAAAAATATAAACTGAATTACGAACAAGTTTTATAATGAGTAAAGTAATAAATAAATAAAGGTTTTTCAAATCAACGAGTATTTTTGTATAAATATAATTGTGGCTGTATTTTTTCATAATTTAAATAAAAAAAAGAAAACTAGTTTTTGTTTTATAAGAATGGTAAAGACTAACAATTTCAGAATTACGGGTTGCTCAACTAACGTGATCAATTAATTTGCTTAACATTAAAAGGGAGAAAAACACTGTTATATATAAGTATGCCTCTCTTGCATATATATGGGTCAATAATAAACATTCAAGGCTGGAGTTATACGGGATACTTATTTACATCAAAATCATTTTACTACTGATCACATCTAGTCGTCTTGTTCGCCACACCTTCAACATCCTTACTTTAAATATTGTTTTCTGGGCCTGTCGAAACGGTCGAGATCGTCGAATAGGCAATAATCATCACCTGGGACGCTCATTGTTTCAAGGATGCGTTTGTCAAAGGAACATACTCCAGCTATTTGTTATACATAAATTATTCAAAAAGGTTCTTACAAGACGGGTCCTACATCTGTTTCGATTCCTGGACGTGTACATAACGGTGATGGTAAAATGTTAAACATCGTAAGTGTTCCGTTTATGACGTTTTTATTGTACTCCCACGCTCGTGGTTTTTATTTCAGTGAGCTTTATGTTTTAAAAGATCTTGAATATAAAATATTTAGTCTCTTTTTATTACTACAAAGTACTATAAATTTTTAAACTGCATGTTCGTACGTAAAATGACAACATTCAGTAATAATATAAGTATGCCAATACGTTTTTATACACCTTCATTTTAGTTTCTAACTTTATTATCTATCACCTTTATTTCATACGTGTGAAAACCCAGTATGTCCTTGGTTTAATCAAACCATTCAATTAGATTAGATATATGCAATTTATTGTAGAATTACTTAAGTCTTATTGATTGCTTCGATAAAACCTATCTATTCCTTATATTTAATCCGCCGAACCATATTTCTTCACTATTCAGTAGTTCTGATGTCATGCCATGATGATATATATTTGATATACATTGCAGTTGAAACCTTTTTTCTGAAAATTTCCATACATATTATGTAGAGATGTATGTTACGTTTAATTTTACAATACATTACGTTGGGATGCTTTTTAATTGATTTTATTTATAGATACCTAAGTTTTTTTTTAATCTAATATAGTGTATAAAATATAAAATCAATTGTTTTGAAATTATATCTATTGAATAATGTTTCCAATGTTGTTCCCACTTACGCTCACGATAATTTACTTTTCTACATTCACATTGACGCGTGCTGTGGTCAAAAAAATTGGAGGAATCTATTAATTTACAATCTATTTTAATTCTATTCCAGGTATCTATCTTATACAGGGTATCCCGTATCTCGACGATAAGCCGAAATCGGGTGATAGGCTAAGTCATAATTTACCAGAAAAATATATAAAAGAAAAATATGAAATATATAAAATAAAAAAACAAAAAAACAGACGCTTAAAACCGGGAAAAGTATTGATTTTGAATACTTGGTTTGGTCAAAAAGTGACATTTTCTTCCAAGCTGGAGAAGTTGGCTTTGACGAGACAAAAATTTACAGAAGCATTATTCAGTATTACATAATAATAAAAAAATGAAGAAAAATAAAGATTTGTAGCAACATGAGTGAAAAGACCGTCACAGGTTGTAGATTTTTTCAAATGCTTATAATTTTTAAAACACATGACATAGTTTTTTTTAAATATTTTTCTGATAACTATTATGACTATTATTATAACTATTATAACTATTATCACCCGATTTCGGCTTGACGTCGAGATACGGGACACCTGTATATATAATATAGGTAATAAATATATCTTATATATTCAGTTTTACCTTTTATTTCTTCATACATATTTTACTATAATTTTTAATCATATTCATCTAATTAGGTTTGACCCCAAATAAAGACCACTTAATTCGATTTTTAATATTTAGTATGCGTTGTATCATGATAAAGGGACCATTGGCCCCGAAACATGTTGATAATTTAACAAAATAGTGGTTCATACTAAGTGATTTCTCATTAATTATATAAAGACAATTTATGTTAGGACATAATATTTACATAATTGTATGTACACATCAAAGTAAAATGTAAATATAGACACATTTTAATAGTCACGATTATAGAAACAAACACTTACCTATTTTTTAAAATCTCAGTACCATTATCATCATTCTGTCACAAATATTTCATAAGAAGCATTATAAGAAGTTAATTTTAGCCTCTGCTCTCAGCACTTATACAAATATTATCCATGTTTAGCCATTTGATACGCAAACAGGCAAGACGGGCAAATAATAATATTTAGTTTTACAATCCACATAGACAGCTCGGACAGCATCACTTTCCCCCCAGCAAGTATCTGTCTAATCATTCGGACTTAATTGAATAATACTATGAACACTTAATAAATAACGCCACTAAATATGATGAAATATTATTTAATAATATTTACACATTTTAAAACAGTGAGTTTTTTATGTAATGTATTAAATTTAATAGTGTATGTGACAGTATTTTTTTCCTAAAATGCTGTAGTGATCAAAATAGGAAAAATCTGTATGAGAACATTAATTTTAATTACAGTTGCCGTTTCAATAAATATTCCCGTTAATTTAAAATTTAAATAAATACCAGAAACATAATAAATGGTCATGAGCTGAAAAAAATAAGTTTAATCATTGCAGTCTTACGCGACGTTTTTAAAGCGGAGTTTGAGAAAATATAAAAAGGTTTTATATTTTAGACACGAAACCCGAAAATAAGAAAAGGAGTATTGTAAAAACTTGGTTTTTATGGGTTACTTTTTATTGTACATTATGATGTCACCGTGGGTAAGCCAAGCCTACTCGGTGAATTGCCCAATTTTAAATTAACTGAACTCATGTCGTTCTAGATTTTTGCCGTGGAAACTCTCTTTCAAATGGATTCAAGCGTTAATTGCAAGTGGAACACTTTGACCTGCACGAAACTAGTTGAGGACGCGTTTATCTCAGAATACGTTCCACGTAGGTGAAAGTTAATTATGTCATGAATTGAGGACAGATTTAGGATTTAATTTGATTGCATTGCCTCCTCCCCTTATCATCGACCAGCGCCAGGCGAATTGGCGGCTTAGTCAACCCCTGTTGTGAATTAAATGTTGGGAAAAAAAACACAACTTCCTGTTGTGGATTAAAATGGTATTAAAGGATAACTTGCATATTCGCAATGTCCGAGTACTCGGCCAATATGTTTAAGCACAACTCGAGAGAAGTATTAACTTATTTGAAAGATGTTTAGTTCGTTTATTAACCTTCCTATACCCGCGAATTAGTCAGTCGGACTTCAAAGGGTTCACAGGTTCAAAAAACATCCATTGACTAATATATCGGCAAAGGTAATCGAAAAGCTAAGTTGAGCTCCAAAAAGAACTGCAATACTCGATACAACCGTACATCTCGTAGGAAATTATTTTGTATGAACTTGCAATTGAGGTATGCTCTGACGCTATGGTGGAATTAGTTTATAGTCATTTAATGTTTATATTGTTATTTATTTATTTATTTATTTATTTATTTATTTATTTATTTATTTATTTATTTATTTATTTATTTATTTATTTATTTATTTATTTATTTATTTATTTATTTATTTATTTATTTATTTATTTATTTATTTATTTAATGTTTATGGAAGACCAACAGCACAAAAAAAAGCATAGAAAACATTGATACAATATAGATGGCCAATTACAGGTCTCCACCTTTAGAAATATGTCAGTAATGATAAATATTTATGATATACTAAGGCATAT